>PVKS010044082.1:0-14536 GCA_004027875.1 Aplodontia rufa
GCCCAAGTATTTCATTTTTTTGGAAGTGATGGTGAATGGGAGAGATTTCCTGATTTCTTCTTCTGTGGATTTATTGCTGGAGTAAAGAAACACTAGTGATTTGCTGGAGTTGATCTTGTAGCCAGCTACTTTGCTAAAATCACCTATAAGCTCTAGGAGTTTTCTGGCTGATGTTAGTGGGTCTTCTAGGTATAGAATCGTGTCATCAGCGAATAGAGATAACTTCCTCTTTTCCTATACAAATTCCTTTGACTTCCTTGTCTTGCCTGATAGCTCTGGCAAGGGTTTCAAGAACTATATTGAACAAGAGTGGGGAGAGCAGACAGCCTTGTCTAGTACCTGAATTCAGTGGAAATGCTTTCAGTTTTTCTCCATTGAGCCAACATAATGTTGGCTATGGGTCTGTCGTCAATGGACCAGAGAGTTTTTTAAGTGAGAGATTTGGAGTTTTCGTAAAAGTTACTGGAAGAGATGGAACAGAGAAAGAAAGGGTGGAGATATAGGAGAGAGAGGTAGTGAATAATGCAGGATTCTAGGAGGACAAGAGGCCGTGGAACTCAGAACACAGGAGAGCCACCTCCCTACCCCAGCAGGAGGGAAAGGTGGACACCGTAGGCAGATGGAGGCTCAATGGCAGAAGTTGAGGGTTTCAGTCTGAACTACTTTCTCAGAAAAAAAATACAGGTTCGGATAATGAGTGTGAAGGGGAGATAAAAGTTTTGAAGGTTCAATAAAGTAGAAAAAGCTTTAAATAGTAATTGGGGAGAATGTGTTGGTCAGCAGGAATGTGAGACTATGAGGCATGTTGAGGGCCCAATTTAGACAAATTCACAGACGTAAAGTGGCACAGTTGCCCTGGTGTGTGATTTTTCTCCAAAGGTACGAGCAGGGGCAGGCACAGAGAAAGATAACTGAGTTTTTATAGAAGTAAGATTTTTCCAGACAAATGCAATGAAAATACAGGGAATTATTTGCAAGGACTGACTGAAATGATGGAATTTGAATCTAAGACCATAGGAGGGAGCTCATGGATGAGGAAAAATGAAAAGATTATAGACTGGAAGCTCTGAGGAAGTTCCGACGTCGGAGCAGCAGTGAGCTGGAAAGGGAGGAGGTGGCCATTCCAGAGTAGGATGTTTGGAGGACAGATTCTGAAGGTGGAGTGCTTCAGTTGTGGCCTTGGGAGTTAGGGCTTTGATGGAGTGCAGTCATTTTAGGTGAGGACCCAGGGGGTTAATAAATGGCTAATTCTAATCTTATGATTAAAATTATGATTAAAATTCTTATCTTAGGGGACTGGAGTGGTGGCTCAGCAGTAGAGTGCTTGCTTGGCATGCATGAAGACCTGGGTTTGAGCCCCAGCACCGCATACCCAACTAAATGTTAGAAAAGCAGAAACCAGATGAAAAAATAAATAGAATTCTTATCTTAGGCTATTAAACATTTCTGGCACTAGTAGGCACTCATATGTTTGATATTCAGGAAATAATAGCAAATGAGTGACACCATAAGTACCCATTATAATATTACTGTTGATAGCTGATATTTATTGAGTACTTTTTATGTACTATTGAGTGCCTGCTAAAAGTTTTTAATGTAGCTTTTCTCTTTTAGAATCCAGAATACTATGAGGTAAATATGATTATTTTGCTCATTATTTAGTGAAGAAAGAAACTGAGACTTGGAGAAGTTAATTTGCCCCAAGTCTTAACAGTTATTAAGTGGCAGAGACTAGTTTAAATTTGTACTAGATTTTCATGTCATGTTTTAAACCATTTTTTTTTTGGTTTCTCATTGAATAATATTATATTTACCTTCTAAAAATTATCTTTAGAATTTCTCTTGGTAGGAAGCAATGATCGTTAGCTACCTACCTAAATCCTCATTCTCATCTGCCCCTGGACCTCCAGTGAAGGGTCATTTCCCAGCATTCCTTTCTGTTAGGCTTGACTATGCGACTGACTTTTAGCCTGTACAATTTGAGCAGATATGATGGGTGCCACTTCCAGGCCTGGTCCATGAAAACCTCCTACCTGATCCTCCTCCGTACTTTTTACCTTGTCCCTGGCTTGCATTGAGATCACCTCCATGGCAACTTTGCAAATCACATGGTAGGCAGTTTCCATTACCTTGTGTCTCTGAATGACCACATGGGTGAAGATGGCCCTGAGAATCTGTTCACTTGCTCAGTACTGTTCTAGAAGGCATGAATGTACTTTTTTTTTTAGTTTTAATATGTATTTGGGTTATTTATTGCAGTAATCATTAATAGTAGTCACTAATTCAAGCTCAGTAAAAAATATGAATTACATACTTCCATAATATTCAGAATCGCAACTGGTTGCGTTTCAAATAGTAGCTTATCTAAACATGTTCTCTCTCTGTGTGTTGTTTTTGTTGGTTTTTCAGGTAATAAGTACTAGGCCATCCAGGGGTGATAGCACAACTTGAGGAATCAGTTGCCTCTCTCTTCTTGTTCCTCCATTCTTATTACATATCTTTTGTTTCCATGGCTCTATCTGTATTCCGGTGTGACAACAGGGAAGATGCAAAAGGACAATGCCATAAACCAGCCCTGTCCAAGAAAGGTCCCTTTTGTTTTCTTTTTCTCTATCCCTTTCTTCTTTTCCACAAAGGAAGAAATTGTGAAAGACTGAAATGGGTCACAAAAATTACTGGGTGTCTTCAATGGAAAATCATGTTTTGTATAAGTGTATCTTTCTAGAGTAGCAATGGGTTTCTGCAATTTTATCTTTGAACCATTGTATGTCTCTGTGAGTTATAAGATAACAGACAGAAATGGAAAATGAGTCTGGTCTATAGAGATACAAAGAAATTTAGTAGAGGGGAAAAGGATGCCTGCTGAGTGTTTCCAATTTTACCAGCTTTCTCATACAGGCCTCCTGTGGCTTCTGCATGGTCACATGGCCAGCCCAGCTCTGTCACCTGCCTGCCCATGCCTAGCAGTAAGAGTGTCAAACTTCTGTTGGTAAGGATGAAGGGGTGGTTGTTTTTTGTTTGTTTGTTTGTTGTGTGTCTGTGTTTCTTTTCTGCCATGCTGGAGATTGAATCCAGAGCCTCACACAAGCTAGACAAATGCTCTACCACTGAGCTCAACACCTAGACCAGAAATAAATATTGTGTGTGTGTGTGTGTGTGTGTGTGTGTGAGCGTTTTACTGGGGATTGAACCCAGGGGCACTCCACCACTGAGCTACATCCTCAAGTCATTTTTATGATTTAATTTTGAGACAGGGTCTCATTAAGCTACTGAGAGTCCTACTAAGTTGCTGAGCCTGGTCTCCAACTTGCTATCCTCGTGCCTTGGCCTCCTGAGTTGCTGGCATTATAGGCATGCACCACCATGCGTGGCTTATGTATACTTTTTAATGCAATTCTGGGCTTCTATAAAGTAATAGAACCACTAAAGGAGGAAAAAATAAAAGCTAAAAGAGGAACAGTAAACAATAAGCAACCATGAAAACAAATGCTTCAGATATCAATATTGGAATCAGGAAATAAACACTGTAGAGTATGACTGGCACACCTGATATTTCCACATTAAACTTGAATCCTTAAAGAGTCCCCAGGCAGCAGTGTCCTTTAATGTGCATTGGATGGACACAGATATTCTCTCTGGAAGAAAGTACTTGTAATTTAGGTTCTCAGGATAGCCAAACAATTAAGATCACATAAATATGAGCTCACAGTGAAGATCTCAAACATACACAACCACCCATGCATGTGTGTGTGCATGTGTGTGCAACATGCTTATATATAAGCCAGCCAGAATAAACAAACAACAGATTTGAACCCACTTAAAGACTTTAGATGTTACAGTTAACACAGGATAAAATGTTTCAAACAGGTGGAAGTTGGACTCTTCAAATGAGCAGACAAGAAGGAGCCATTATAAAATGGGCACCCTAAAAGAGATTCAAAACTAACCAGAACTGGGAAATAAAACATTTGGAAATAGATCAGTGGACAGATCTTATTAAAAACTCAATTCATTTTTTTTTTCAGGGCTGAGAACTGAACTCGGGGCCTTGTGTGTGCTAGGCAAGCGCTCTGCCACTGAGCTAAATACCCAACCCCAAGATTCAATTCATTTGAAGGGAAAACAAATGATCTAGAAGATACCAAGAAAAGAGCTAGATTGGGGTAAAAAGATACAGGGAGAAGCAAAATGTGAAAGGCAAGTTTATGATAGGTTATTTGCAAAGATGGCTTTAGCATTGTGACTGTGCTGTTCTCCCATCAAGAGGTGCAATTTTCCCATAGTTTGAAGCTGGGCTTGGCCATTTGAATTGTTTTGGCAAATGAGACACAAGCAGAAGCTTGGAAAGTACAGTGCTTTAGGGTTTTCACTCCTGGCTTCAGCTGGAATCTTTAACCTTGATGTGAAGCTACCTGAGCTAGCCTCAAGGAAAAAAGAGGCACCCCAGCCAACAGCCTGCACAGCCCTTGAAAATGCAAATGAAGACAGATTAGATCACCCAGTCCCTGTGGGTTTGCCAGATGATCATTGCTACATAAGTAACGGATGGGATTGACCCAAAGTGGTAACTCAGAATTCTGAACAAATAAAATGGTGTTTGGTTCAAGCACTAAGTTTCAGAGTGGTTTATTATGTTGCAATAGGTAACTGGTAGAAGTTAAGAGATACAGTGGAAAGAAGAAAGTCTAATACAATTTAATTGAAGTCCTGAATAAAATGAAGAAATAATAGCTGGGATTTTTCCATTTGTTTCCATAAAGCAAATGAATCCATGTATACATGATGAATCAAATACACATTAGACAAATGAATGAAACTACAGAACATCAAACACCAAACAGAGAAAATACTCAGATCATATAAAAAGGAACTATAATTTGATAAGTCATCTATTAAGTAACAATAACTAGACCTAACACCAGTGGGAGAGGCATATATTTGAAGTGCTAAGAAAACATGTTGTCGCGAGTGTGGCCCCAGTGGCGGCGCTGATATCTACGCCTGCAGGTGACCACTCTCTCTGAGAGATTGCACATTCAGTGACAGATGCAATGAGGCTAATTCCATTTTAATATTCTTTATTTAACACAGCACTCAAAGGTATTAATATCACAATTCTCAAGGGATGTCACACCAGATATCACACTCTCCTGTATTCTTATCTTTTACTTAGTCACAGCACACACAATATAATCTAATATTTACACTCCACTTATAGACTATTCTTAATGCAATAAACTTAAGGCAAAGGTGAGGAAGAACAAGCTCATAGCCCTCTCACCAGCATTGGTATGATGTCCCTGGTTACCAGTAGAATGCACACAGAGTCCTCAGGCAGGTCAGGCACTCTCCAGGAGTGGAGGTCAAATTGCAGGGAGCTGAAGAATCAGGCAGGCAGGCAGGCACTCACCAGGGAGCCGAGATTAGGCGCTCTCCAATCGAGGTTGCTGAGTCTGGCGTTGTGGCAAGCTGCTTCAGACTCTGGCGCAGAGTTGCTGGGTTTGATGGCAGGTTAAGTGGGTTGCAAGGGATGAAGAGGAGGCATGCAATGAATGTAAGGACCAATGTCAATACGCTTCCATTGTGGGGTGTGTCTCCCGATTTCTTGGATGCAGGCCTCAGTTTTTATCCTCTTTTTCTGAGGTTAAGGCCCACTTGTGGATTTTCCCATTGTTGGGTAAGTCTCTCCTGGTTACCCAGATAAGGGAACACCCATTTGTGGTTTTTTTCATTCCTATGAACTTTTGGGTAGGTCTCACAGCTGCTAATCTTCTGCAAGTTAGTTTTGGTATAATGCAGGAGCTGTGGCTCAGGCTAAGTTGTTTCACTGTGTAACTTGCGTTTTGGAAGCTTGCTCTGTGTACTAGACTATGTCTTTGTCCACTCAGGACACATGTCTGTCACCCCAGAACTTTTTACCTAGAAAACAGCCTTCCAAAATGAAGGCAAAATAAGGACATTTTCCAATAAAGAAAATGAAGTTCTTTATGGAAGATACAAGGATCAGGGAGAAGAAAAAGGATGCCAGAAAGATGGTCTAAGAACCAAGAAATAATAATTAGCATAGAAACTGGCAAAGACATAAGTTAATTTTTAAATTATTTATATATTACTAACCGCAATGACAATACTATTTATTTTCAGGGGTTAAAAGTAGAAATAAATAATTGATAACAATAACTCCTAAGTCAGAATGGGATGATTAGAACCAAACTGTTCCATATCTTTGTCTGTGAAGGGAGCCAAAATATTAATTTTAGGCCATTTAAGAATGAATCATTAAATACAAGGGTAACTAATGAAAGAATAAAACTATAGTATATATAACTACCAAAGGGTTATAAAATGAAATTTAAAAAACAACCCCCCCCCAAAAAAAATCCCCAAATCTCATTCAACCCAAAGCACAAAAAAGGAAAGCAAACATAAGGAAAACAGCACCAATCAGTGGGAAAAAATCCAAATGTATGGGTTAGTCCATGAATGGAGTAAGTGTAGTAAGCTTACCAATTAAAAGGTAGATTATAGTATGGTATCATAGAACATAATTAGACACCATATAGAAAAGAGATATGCATGATCCAGGCAAGGTGGCACAGGCCTGTAATCCCAGCAACTTGGGAGGCTGAGACAGGAGGATTGCCACATTCAAAGTCAGTCTTAGCAACTTTGGCCCTAAGCAACTTAGTAAGACCCTGTCTCAAAATGAATAATAAAAAGGACTGGGGATGTGGCTTACTGGTTAACTAAGTACCACCCTTGAGTTCAATCCCTGATATCAGGGAAAAAAATTTTTTTAAAAAAGATACACGTGAAAGATAACAGGATATGGAAAATTGAAAAGTAAATGGATTGAAAAAAATGCCATAGATAAATATGAAGCAAAAGGAACAGGAAAGCTTTATTACTATCAACAATAGGATTTTAAGGAAAAAGTATTAGGGTACTACATAATGATTAAAGACTCAACTGATAGGATAATGTATAAATTCAAAACTTATACACCCAATTAAATAGCTTTAAAATACAAAAATAAAAAAATGATAGCATTGTAAGGAAAATTTTCAATTTCAATCTTCAATTCAGACTCTTCAATCTTCAATTATTCTGAGACCAAGGAGACAAAAACATCAGCAAACAAAAGAATGAATAACAATTAATAAGCTTGGTTTTGTGGACATATCTAGAATTCTATATTTTTTCTTATGAAGCATTGCAAACATTGTTCCAAAAAAGTATCTTGGCTAGGTCACAAAGTGATACTAAGTTTCAAATCCTAGGTATCGCTTGGATGACAGGGATATTAAGTTACAAATACCAATAAAAAGGATAAAATGTAAAAACCACATTTATTTGAGTCAAAAAACACTTTAAATAACTTGAGTCCAAGAACAACTTGTAAATGAAATTTAAAAATATTTAGACCTGAAGGAATGGTAATGAAGATATTGTATATCACAACTTGCAGGATTCAGCTACATGGTACATGGAGGGAAACTTACCATCTTAAATGAATATCCTGAAAAAGGAGAAAGGCTAAAAATAGACAAACTAGTGGTCTAAATAAAAAGTTATAAAAATCACAGTAACAACAAAAAAGAGTAGTAAGGACATACAGATCAAAGCAGAAATTAATGAAATAAAACCAGAAAGATTAATGGAAAATATCAATAAAATATAAAAGTTGTTTTGAAAAAGACTAATAGCAGTGATACAGCTTCCATGACAATATCTTAAAAAAGAAAGACTTGAAGAAGAATTTGACATATGGACATATTGTAATAGCCTGCCATCATTTTAACAAAATACCTGAGATAACTAAGAAATAAATTTATTTTGGTGGGCTGGAGTGGTGGCTCAGCAGTAGAGAGCTTGCCTGGCATGCACAGTGACCTAGGTTTGAACCCCAGCATCACATAAACAGCAAAATGTCAGGAAAACAAACACCAGATGAAAAAATAAATAAAATTGATTCATTCTCTCTCTCTCTAAAAATCAAAATCTTTTAAAACAGCATTCCTTTTTGCGCACAGTTTTGGAGTTTCTAGTCTACGGCTAGTTGGTTGGTAGGTTAGTGAGTCCCATTACTTCAGGCCTGTGGTGAGGTAGCACCTCTTCGTGGGAGTGTTATAAATGAAATCAAACACGTGGTCAGGTGTGGGTGAGCAAGGCAGAAATTTTACTTTAGCCGAAGGGCAAAAGAAAAATGCATGCCTCACAAGGAAGTGAGGGGTTTTTAACTCCAACCTGACGCAATGCTGCCATCTGCCCTAATTGGAGGAGCTTAGATGCACAGACTGATTGGCTGTGATTAGGTGGAGGCTGGTGCAAGAGGAAGTAGGCAGCAACTGGGAGAGAATGGGGGTGGGGGTCGCCGCACACGTGGCGAGGGTCATAGTGATTCCAAGTTTACCAGAAAATGGCTGGGTACTGGAAGGGGTCCTTGGAAAGAGGTGGGAGTATACAGGTGAGGGAGTTACTATCTTCAAAGGGGGAGGGGGATCTAAAATGGAGGTGGTAAAAGGAGGTAGTAGATCATACATCACAGTCTTTCAAGTTTGGCAGAAAAGACACACATCTTACAGGAGCACATTCTGGAAAAAATCCATTTGGTTTATGGCCAGGAAGGGAAAAAGAGGAAGAGGAAGGGGCTGGGAGTCCTAGGATCTTCTTTGAAAGTGTACACCCTTCAGTGATCTAAAACCTCTCACTAGGCCCCCACCTCCTAATAGCACCACCATGGGAATCAAACTTTAACACACAGGCCTTTGGGAGACATTCAAAATCCCAACCTTAGCAGAGGTTAATGGTCGTACCCTGGATTTGAATCTCTCCACACATCTTCCCCATGGAAACAAAAAATAAATTAAAATAAATTCATACACAACCCATGCCTTCTGCATCACCAGTACAGGGAACACCATGAACTTCTAATTACCTAAAGGTGGAGAAATAAGCACCAAGTTCCAATAGCACTAGTGTCATTGCTGCAAGCTTTTGTGTGTGCAGAGAGGGATGGAAGTGAAGCTTAAGAGTCTTTATGCTAATGAGGGGCAGGGATCAGAAGACTCAGAAGAAACAGATAAAATAACCCTCTGAAAGGCCAAATCTAACACTAAGTCAAAATAAAGAACACAGGCCTGTGACTTGGTCGTTTCAATACAAGTGACAGAGAAAGGGTTTGAAAATAAGCAGGATCTGTAGAGAAACAAAGGTGAGACAAAGACACACCAAACTGTCAATCAAAGAAACTGCACTTCCGTAAATTGATAAAAGGTGCTCTTGAGATGGACACCCTGGCCATGACATGTGGGGAAAGAACAGGAAGAAATCAATCCAACTCTAAACACACACACACGTGCACACACATACACACGTGTACACACACACACACAAAGGAAAAACAGACCCCTGGAAAAGAACTGTAAATACAGAAGAAATTTGAAAAATCAAAGGAGACTTTATAACATCATTCTTTATTAATTACTTTATTACATTTCTATGTAGACCCACTTCTGGAACTAAATGAAATGAAGAATTTCTTACAAAAAGAAAGTTTACCATAATTGATCCAAATGGAGAGAAAAATTGAGAAAGACCAATTTCTATAAGAAGAAATGAAGAACACTATCAGACAACTGCTTCACATGAAATTATTAGGCCCAGATAGTTTCATGGGACACTTTTACCACACATTTAGGACCAAATAGTTCCAACACTATGGAATTAGTTTCAGAGCACAGAAAATAATGGACAACCCTGTTCTTTTCGTGAAGCAAGTTCAATATTATTGCCTACTACTGATAACGGCAGCAGCATAAAAGGTAAGTACATTAATGTAGAAATCCTGAAAAGTCCCCAGAATTACAAAAAGAAAATAATTCACATGGCCAAGTAGGATTTGTTCCAGGAAGGCAAAGACAGATATATTTGATGTAATTGACCATACTAATAGGCCCAAGGGGAAAAAAATCATACAATCATCTCCATAAATGCTGTATAAGCTTTTAACAGAGTCCAACATTCATTTCTAATAAAAATTCAATCTTAAAATCATCAGCTTAATAATGGGGGAACTCTTAAGACATTGCTACTAAAGTAGAGAACAAGTCAAAAATCATCTCCAATATTACTAACATACTATTATAGATTTTAGCCAAAATGCAAATGAGCTAAGGGAGAACAGAGACGGGAATTGGAAAGAAGTGAAGTGACCTCTTCCTGCAGATGACATGAAAATATACCTGCAGAACTCTGAATACTCAGTGACACATTAAAGAATTCTGCAGGGTCATCAGGATATAAATGTATCCTGCCAAAGTCAAAGACTTTACTTAAACAAATGACAACCAGTTAGAAGATACAATGGAATCAGAAACTTCCATTTAAAGTAGCAACAACATAGATACAATACTTAGGGACATGTGACTGGGGCCTTCCCTCTCCCACAATTCCTGGAGTTCTTCCTTTCCCAGTGGGAGAGAGAATGACTTCCCTGAGGATGGGGGTGAGAGGGAGGGTCTTTCTACCATCAAGCAGGCAGGGACCCAAAAATCCACGGGGTGTACATTAAAAAGCATGGCCCCTCAGGAACTCAGAGATCAGAAAATGTGCTATGACATAGATGCAAATTGATACCAGGCTCAACAAAGCTGTTTCAGCCAAAAGAATAAAGAGTGTGCCATATGTATTTGTGCAATTATCCAAAAAACAGAATGAGAATGAAGATTTGTCCAACAAGCTTTAAACTATGTAGTGGTAACCACTTTCAAAAAATCTGCAGTCCATATGGAAGAAAATTAACCACTGATTTGTCAAAGTTGTAAAACTGGGAAAAATACTTAGGAGTAAACTTAACATTCAAAATGTTTAAAACACTAAAAAAATACTTCCAAAAGATATAAAAGTATTTTTAAACTAGTAGAAAGAAATCCTTTATACTTTGTTAGGTACAAGGTATCACTTTTCTCTAAGTTAATTTATACATTTAATGTGATCTCCAGTAAAAGTATTTTTTTTTTCTTGGAGAGAAAGAAGACTACACTAAATGTCATATTTTTTTTTTTAACTGTGGTAGCTCAGTGGTTAAAGCACTTGCCTGGCATGCGTAAGGACTTGAGTTTGAACCCCAGCACCACGCACACAACTACATGTTGAAGAAACTAAGGCCAGATGGAAAAAATAAATAAAAATTGATTCTCTTTGTCCCTCTCTTTCTTAAAAAAAAAAGTATGAATAAGTTAATAGATCATGATCAACTCAGGCATATCAGAGGAAGGTAAGTTTGGTTTAACATTAGAAACTCTGTAAATCTTGTTCACCAAATTAACAAAGAAAAAAGGATATGATCATTTCGATAAATATAGAAATAATTAATAAACTGCAACTCATGATTTAAAACAAAGTAAAACAAAAGACTCTTGGCAAAGTTAGGATAGAAGGCAAACTTCAAAAGGGAAAAATACATTAACCTGCATATAACAGAAACTTTAGAAGCATGTCCTTTAAAATGGGGATGAAGACAAGAATGTCCAATAGTGATGCTTCTATTCAGATACTAAAGATCCTGATCAGTACAGTCAGAAAAGGAAAAACAATCTAAGAATTGTAAAGTAAGAAACAAACATCATTATTCACAGATAATATTATTATAAAATCCCAGACTCTACAGGCAAGTTACTAGAAGTAATAAGAGAGTTCAGCAAGTTCCTGGATAAAATAAGAATATCAGAAAACAATTATATTTTATATAGTAGCAATAATTAGAAAAAATAGGAACAATATAATTTATGAATAAATTAATAAAATAGCTGCAGACTTGCATAGAGAAAACTTTTAACTTTATTGAATGATATCATTGAAGCCCTAAATTGAAACAACATATACTATGTTCAAGAATAGGGAGATGGAGGTGCTGGAGCAGCAGCTTCATAGTAGAGCATTTACCTGGCATACAGGAGGACCCAGGTTCAAACTCCAGCACCACATACACAACTAAGTGTCACAAAAATTAAAACTAGATGAAAAAATAAATAAAAATTGACTCTCTTTCAAAAAAAATAGGGAGGGGTTGGAGATTTAGCTCAGTGGCAGAGCGTTTGCCTAGCAAGCACAAGGCCCTGAGTTCAGTCCTCAGCCCTAAAAAAAATATTGGGAGATTCAGTTCTGTCTAAATTGGTCTGTAGAGTCAATGACATTCCAATAAAAATCCCAACAAGTTATTTTTTAATGAATGTTGGAAAAGCCATCCTAAAATTACTAGAAAATTTCAAAAATATTCAGGATACTTGTGAGGATGAAATAAGGCATGAGACTTTCCCTATGAGACATGAAAGCATTAATAAAGTTGGTGAGATGAAAATCGTGGTTTTTGGGGCCAGATCCGTGGCTCAGCAGTTACAGAGCTTGACTGGCATGCTTGAGGATGTGAGTTCAAACCCCAGGACCACGTACACAATGAAGTGTTGGAGCAAAAAAAGCCACATGAAAAACTGAATAAAGTTGATTTTCTCTTTTTCTCTCTCTCAGTGTCCCTCTCTCAAAAAAAAAAAAATCATGGTTTTGACTCGTGGATGTGGGGAGATTGGCCAGTGAAACAGGCTAACAAAACAGGCTCCAAAACATACAGAAAATTACACACACACACACACACACACATATTATATACAATTATTGTATGTCAACAGAAATATTTCTTGGAAAAAAAGAACATAACAAAACTTAACATGGCAGCAGTTATAAGGAAGGCGTGCACCATTCAATAAAAGATGATGGGACAATAGTTTGCACATGAAGGAAAAAGAAATAGCTGATCCTTATCTGATGTCAGGCACAAAAATTAATTCTAGAAGAACAAAGACATGAAAAACAAAATCTTAAAATTTATGCCATGTGCAGTGGTACACACCTATAATCCCAGGGACTCCGGAGACTGAGGCAGGAGGATCACAACTTCAAAGCCAGCCCCAGCAACTTGGCAAGGCCCTAAGCAACTTAGCCATACCCTGTCTCACAGTAAAATATAAAAAAGGGCTGGGGATGTGACTCAGTGGTTAAGCAACTCTGGATTTAATCCTCAGTCCCACAACAAAGCAATAACAACAACAACAAAAATGTTAAAACTTTACAGAAAATAAAGGGTGATATTTTTATAACTTCAGGGTAACAATACATTTCTTTAAAAAGATACAGAAAAAGTTATGGAGATTAATACTCAGCATAAAAATCTACAAGTCTGTAAGAAATAGGTTTACAACCAATGGAAAAATGGGCAAGAAAACCAAATTGACACTTAAAGAGACTAATGGCCACTAGTTATTAAAGGACCTTAATCTTATGACTGATTACAGAAGTATAAAAGACCTCAAAGAAATATCTTTTTTTTTTTTTTTTTTTTTTTGGTACCAAGGATGAACTCAGGGGCACTCAACCACTGAGCTACATCCCCACCCCTTCTTATTTTTTATTTTAAGGCGAGGTCTCTCTAGGTTGCTGAGGCTGGCTTTGACCTTGGAATCCTCTTGCCTCAGCCTCTCAAGTCACTGGGAGTACAGGCATGCACCACCATGCCCAGCTAAAGAAATACCATTTTATATCCATTAGGATGGCAGAGTTAAGAAATCTGACAATACCAAGAAGTAATGATGAATATGTGTAACAGAGGGAATACATTTTGTTGGTTGAAATATAATTGGAAAATAATTTAGCATTACTTAGTATCACCAAGCCTATGACATAGTAACTTCATTTAAAGATACTTTGTAAACAGTTGAACAGCATATATAAAGAAATCGGAACAATATGGAGATTAGCATGGCCCATTGCAGGGGTGATACACAAAATTGTGAAGCACTCCATATTTTAAGATGTGTTTTAAGAAAGTTGCCCTTGCATTGAAAATTTAAAAAATTAGTACATATGCAAGAAATTAGAATGTCCATAGTGGCATTGGAAACAGCTCAGATGTCTTTTGACAAGAAAAGCAATGAAAAAACTGTGGAATAGTGTCATCGTGGACTTGTATACAGCAATGAAATGGCTACATACAAGCAATAAGGGACCCTCTTAGGTCGTGTTGAGTTGAAGGATACTGCCTAGACTATGGTACAGTTTTTTTTTTTTTTTTGCCCAAACTAAACTAAGCAGCGTTGTTTAAGGGCAGGTGCACGTGGTAACACAATTTAGCACATGGGCGGAATTGCCCTGGTTTACCGAGGTCAGGGCAGCTGTCTCACAGCGCTGAATGTGGAATGGCAGGCAGGTGTGGGAGATGGGTGGGGCGAGCTGGCTTTCTGAGGAGACTTCTGTGCACGTTGATGGCGAAGTTTTACTTCACAAAGTAGCTGCTGTGTTCACTTCTTTCATAACTTATACACAGTCTTAAGAGTTTCAAAATTAAATAGATTTAAAACTTAAAAACGCGAAAGCCCCAAGCCTCGAAAGCGCGTGGTGCGAGCGATCGGCAGAGCCGTCACCACGTGGGGGGGCGGGGCTTGACACCTGGCACGCATGTGCGTGGCACCCAGCCAATGAGCGA
>PVKS010044083.1:0-14535 GCA_004027875.1 Aplodontia rufa
GATCATATGGTAGATCCATTCTTAATTTTTTGAGGATTCTCCATACTGCTTTCTAGAGCAGCTGTACCAGTCTGCAGTTCTACCAACAGTGTGCTAGTGTTCCTATCTCCTCACAACCCCTCCAGCATCTGTTATTGTTTATTTTCTTCATCTTTGCCAATCAGACTCAAGTGAGGTGAAATCTTAATGTAGTTTTGATTTGCATTTCTCTGATTATTAGTGATTTAGGAAACACTTTCACATGTATTCATTGGCTAGCTCAATTTCCTCTGTTGAGAAGCTTCTGTTTAGTAGCTCTCTGGCCCATTTTTTGATTGGATTAAGTTTTTACTATTAAGTTTTTAGAGTAGTTCTTTGTAAATTTTGGATATTGATCCCTTGTCAGAGGAATCACAGGCTATGATTATCTCTCATTCTGTAGGTTGACTCTTGATATTTTTTACCAATTCCTTGGCTGAGCAAAAGCTTTTTAGTGTATTGGCATCCCACTCATTGATTTTTGATGTTAATTCTGTTGCTTTGGGAGTCTTTTTGAGAAGGTCTTTGCCTGCTCACATATGCTGGAGAATTGGTCCTAATTTTTCTTCTAGCAGTTATATGGTAGCTGGTTTAATTCCTAGTTCCTTGATCCATTTTGATTTGATTTTTGTGCTAGGCGAGAGATAAGGATCTAATTTCAACTTCCTGCAAATGGCTGTTCAGAAAAAAATAAAAATAAAAATAAGATCTATTTGGAAAACCTATTCCTCAATCACTAAAAAGTAACACTGACAAAATAATTTTAATTTCTAACTGGGGTAGCAGCCATAGACAAAAAAAAAGATTAAAATAAGTTTAAAAAGGACAAAAAAAGAAATACTGTAAAAATAACTTTAATTTCTAACCATGGCAGCAGTTTGTCCATTTGTTGAATAGGCTGTCATTCCTCCATGTTATATTTTGACCCCCTTTGTGAAAAATCAGATGTTTAAAGATTTGTGGTTTTGCCTCAGAGTCTTCTGTTCTAGTCCATTGGTCTTCATTCCTATTTTGATATCAGTGTCATGCTGTTTTTGTTACTAGAGCTCTATGGTATAGTTTTGGATCTGGTATTGTGAATCTACCTGTTTCATCTTTCGTTAGTAATGTTTTGGCTATTGTTGGTTTCTTGTTGTTCCAAATGAATTTGAGAATTGCTTTTTCTATATCGGTAAAGAATGACATTGGTATCTTGATGGTGATTGCATTGAATCTCTATAGCGCTTTTGCAGGGTGACTATTTTAATTATTTTAATTCTGCCTAACCAAGATCATGGAACATCTTTCCATATTCTCAGGTCCCCTATAATTCCTGTTTTTAGGGTTCAGTAATTTTCATTGTAGAGGTCTTTTACATCCCTTGTTAGATTAATTCCCAAGTATTTTATTATTTTAGAGGATATTGTGAATGGCACCAATTTCCTGATTTCTTCGTCTGCCCTATTATCGTTAGTATATAGGAAAGCTATTGATTTGTGGTTGTTGATCTTGGAGCCTGCTACTTTGCTAAATCCGTTTGCTAAATCCGTGCAATGTTCTGGTCAAGTTTAATTGGATCATCCAGATATAGGATCATGTCATCAGCAAAAAGGGATAGTTTGACTTCTTCTTTTCCTATTCTTTTTTGTTTTTAATTCTTATCTCCTTGATCTGTCTCTTGCCTGATTGCTCCTTCTAGAGTCTCAAGAACTATATTGAATAAAAGTGGTGAGAGTGGACAGTCTTGTCTTGTTCCCGAGTTTAAGGGAAATGCTCTCAGCTTTTCTCCATTTAGTATTATACTAGCTGAGGGTTTGTCATATATGGCCTTAACATAGTTAAGTTCCTTCGATTCCTATTTTCTCTAGAGTTTTGAGCATAAATGGGTGCTGTATTTTGTCGAAAGCCTTTTCTGCATCAACTGAGATGATCATATGGTTTTTGTCCTTAATTCTGTTTAAGCGATGAATCACATTTATTGATTTGCATATGTTGAACCAGCCAAGTTGCATCCCTGGAATGAAACCCACTTGATCATGGTGAATTGTCTTCTTGATGTGTTTCTGAATGTGCTTTGTGAGAACCTTATTAAGGATTTTTGCATCAGTGTTCATGAAGTATATTGGTTTGTATTTTTCTTATTTTGATGTGCCTTTGTTGGGTTTCAGTATCAGAGTTATGGTTGCCTCATAAAAAGTGTTTGGGAGAGTTCCCTCCTTTTCAATTTCTTGGAATAGTTTAATAAGGAGAGGTGTTAGCTCGTCTTTTTAGGTGTTTTAAACCTCAGTAGGGAATTTGTCAGGTCCTGGGCTTTTCTTTTTTGGGAGGCTTTTAATTGCTATATGGATTTCAGTGCCTATTATTGGGCTATTTAGGATTTCAATATTGTCCTGCATCAATTTGGGGATGTTGTATATGTCTAGAAATTGTCCATGTCTTCCAGAGTATCTTATTTAGAGGAGTATAGTTTTTCAAAATATTTTCTTATAATTCGTTGGATTTCCATGGGATCAGTGGTGATTGCTTCCTTTTCATTGGTGATTTTGTTGATTTTCTTTATTTCCCTCCTCCTTTTTGTGAGATTAGCTAGACATTGATCAATTTTATTTATTTTTTTTCAAGGAGCCATCTCTTTGTTTTGTCAATTCTTTTTATTTATTTTTTGTTCTCAATTTCATTGATTTCATCTCTGATCTTGATTATTTCCTGTCTTCTGTATGGATATTATTTTGGAATAGTCAGAGTTTGCCATTACATTTTTGTACATTGTCAGTATTTGAAAATAGAATTGTAAAAGGTTTAGGCCCAGTGTTCATCTGCATATTCAGGATGTATCATTTCTTGCTTTACACTTCATCTCTATCCACTATGTTGATTTCCCAGGTTTTATCACTTCTCATTTAGCGGGCAATTATTCCTTTTCTCTTTTGTTTCAAGCAGTTTTACGTGACCACCTGTTCTTTCTGTCTTGGAAGTTCAGTTTTCTGATATAAAACTAAATAGTTTGCTGACACAAAAAGTAGGTTTACAGGTTTGCTCATTAAGAGAAACTATAGACTCAAACTTGGATGGTTATTATAATTCTGAGGCATTTTCAGTTAGAGTATCATGTCACAGTTTAGAGCAGCTGATACCTTGTGCAATTTTAAACAGCAGGATCCCGATATCTTCAACTCTGTACCCAACTTTGGAAAGCCCTGTTTGTGTATGAGTAGGGTGCGCATTTAAATTTCACTGAGGGTAATACTAATTTTTCTTTAAAACAGAAACTATGCTGTCCTGTCTAGTTAGTGAATTTAAGTTTTGTTGATTGGGGGTTGGGGATTTAGCTCAATGGCAGAGTGCTTGGCTAGCACACGCTAGGCCCCAAGTTTGGTCCTTAGTCCTGAAAAAAAAAAAAGGGAAAAAAAAAGTTTTTTTGATTGTAATAGTGGTAGTTTGGCTTTTTAAAAAATTTTTGCTTTTTAGTTTAATTATAAATGAAGAACTAGGGATGATTTAATTATTTGTAAATGTAATAAAATATTCTTGGAAAGATAATGTTCTTAGTACCCAAAGAAACAATGAAATGCGGTGAAGGTATGGCTAGATAATAATTGGGAAGGATTTTCTGGCAGAACAGGTTATTAAAACATTTTCTAAGGGTTCAAATATGAACATGCTTGTTTGGTCTCTTTTTGTGGTATTATCTAAAAGTAAGATTACTTGTTAATATATTTTAAGGATAGGTATTTTTGAAGCACATGGCTTAGTTTTGTAGTATTCAGTAATCATTTAAAATTCAAACAGTAGGATTAACTTTTATATTCATTTGGGAAAGACAGTTCATCATTCTCAATAGGGATATTGAAAATACTGTGTAAGATGAATGACAATCTTCCTATTCCCTCTTGTACTGTTAAAAATATTCTAGCATGTCTTTTTTTTTTTTATTTAAAAAGGGGACAGTGAGAGAAAGAAGCAATTTTTATTATTAGGTTTTCATGTGACTTCTATTCCTCCAAGACTTTGTTGTGTATATAGTGCTGGGATTTGAACTCGCATACTCACACATGCCAGGCAAGCGCCGTAGCTGCCAAGCCACTGCTCCTGCCCCTCTAGCACACCTTTTAATAAAGTAGTTGGCATTTATTTCTGCTAATTTTAAAAGCTACTGTTTATTATAGATCATGTTTATATTTCATTTTCTACAGTATTTGGTCCTATTATAGCATTTATGATAAAATGATTAAACAATAAAATGTTATTTGCTCATAATTCAAAGAATGACATTTCATTATTCTGAGTAGGAATCTTTAAAATATTGTAGGCGTAAGAAACAGTTTACTCCCTCTTTTACCTTATTATTATTTTTAAAATTGTTAATCTTTACTTGAAATTAGGAATTTCCTAGGCGCCAGAGGTATAGCTGAGAATTGTAGACTATGTGTTTTATATGTGTGAGGCCCTGGATTTGATCCCCAGAACCACAAGAAGAAGAAAAATGAATTTTCTAGTTAGTATTTTGATAGTAGTTTGGTAATTATATTTCTTGTTTTAAAAATTACTAATTATTTGATATGGATTGTTTGTGTAAGCAAGCATATATTGTATGTGTATATACCTACATTTATAGATAGGTCACATTTTATAATTTCTTATATTAAATTATCAAAATTTTAGCAATATGTGTAAAGGTAGGAGCACTTTAAACTGTTAGGCTTTGGGATTCTTATTTTTTTTAAATAAAAAAATAGCTTATTGTGTTTAATTGAAAATTGTTGACACGATAATACAGTAAATATTAGGGGTGTTGTAAAAATAATGTATAGTTTTAAATTAAATATCTGAACTTTTTAAGAATGATTGTTTATATATTTTTTGGTTAGATTTTAGTTTTTTCTTTTTTATTGCTAGGAGTATATATATATATATATATAAATTAAATTTTTGCTATAAATGAAGAAATTATCATTTATATGACATGCATATATTTTTGTTTCTTACCTTAAAGCGTTTCTGTCATATTAATTTGGGAATAATGAAGAATCTAGAGTAAATTTTCTGTTATACTGTATGTCTGGCTGTGGGGATTTTTTTTTTTAAATCATGTAGTTTAACAATGATGTTTAAAAAATGTATTCCTTTTCCTCTTAGCCTCTGGAATTGCTTTGGCATTCATTGGATGAATGGCTAGTTTTAATAGCTACAGAATTGATGAAAAACAAAAAGGACTCAACAGATATTACTTCTATTTTACTGAAACAAAAAGGCCAAGATCAAGATGCCAATTCCATGCCACCATTTGAACCTCCAGGACCTGGGAGCTATGAAAATCTATCCACTAGCACAGGGGAATCTAAACCAGATGCTCTTGCAGGGAAACAGGAAGCCAATGCAGATTGTCAGGATGTTATTTCTATGACAGCCAACCGACTAAGTGCTGTCATTCAAGCTTTTTACATGTGCTGTTCTTGTCAGATGCCTCCAGGGTAAGGTTTCAGCTTATTATTTTTTTTTTCTTTGAGGAATGAAGATGACTATGGTATTTTTGTAATCTTAATAACAAGTACTGTTGATTTTTGGATCCTATTCTGATCTTGTTTTAAGAGTACTTTAGATCCTGTTCTGATCCTGTTTTAGAGTACTTGTACTAATCTGGATCTAGTACAAAATACTTAAATTTTGAGCAAGTGACATGTAAGTTATTTTATGTAGCATGGTGAATGTTACCTTGTGTAGGATCTCTTATATATTTGAAATGTGTAGAACTAAGATGCTCACAATTTCAAGATTTTTAAAAAGTTACTTGTTTATATCATCTGTTAGTGGGAAGTTATATATACTATTTCACTTTACAGATTAACTCGGCATGCTTCAGTTTTCTGAATTAAGAGGATCCAAACTCAAGTTCTTTCTTCTGGTCTAGAATCCAGTCCAGTTCACTACATCTTTATTAGACTTGCTATATCATGTCACCATCTTTTGTATGTGTATTCTGATTTTTTCTTAATCTCCACAGAATGACTTCACCCCGTTTTATTGAATTTGTTTGCAAACATGATGAAGTTTTAAAATGTTTTGTTAACAGGTAAGGCTGTCTGAGATTCATAGACTGCCCTGGCAGCCTTTCTTTTCTTTATGTTTGGTTTTGTCCAAACAGAAAAACAAATGTTATTTCTTTTACCATTAAAAATGTGCTTTGTGAGCAGTGGCTCAGGGGTTGTGGTGCTTGCCTGGCATGTGTGAGGACTCAGGCTCAAACGCCAGCACTGCACACACACCTAAGGGTCAGAAAAACGAAAACCAGACGAAAAACTAAATAAAAATTGATTCTCTTTCTCTCTCTTAAAAAAAAATGTGCTTGGTAACAATTGTAAATATAGTAGGTGGGGATTAATATATGGTTTTCTTCTATTTCAGTATCAATATAACTGAATTTCCATTTCATTTAATGGTACTTATCTTTCTTGTCCATTAAACAAAATATATTTTTCTTTTAGAAATCCTAAAATTATATTTGATCACTTTCACTTTCTCCTTGAATGCCCCGAGTTGATGTCAAGATTCATGCATATCATAAAAGCTCAGGTAAAAGTTTTCTTCATCTTGTTTTTAGTCTCCGTAATAAAATTAACTTTTAAAATTTGAATATTGTTTAGTGTAGTAGTTAAAATACTTAAAACCTCCTGTAAGTAAGAGGGATGGAATTACATGTTACTTTAATATGAGGAATAAATTTTCTTGTTCAAGAAATGTGTATTGAGTGCCTAATAC
The DNA here is from genome assembly GCA_004027875.1 of Aplodontia rufa. Lineage (NCBI taxonomy): Eukaryota > Metazoa > Chordata > Mammalia > Rodentia > Aplodontiidae > Aplodontia > Aplodontia rufa. Next base: position 6,754 of record PVKS010044083.1, read on the forward strand.
GTGCAGATGCCCATGTAAAGACAGCAGAATTCATTACTATATTTTCTGAAATGAGTTTCATTTAACACTATTGTATAAGGTGAATGGCTTTTGAGAAAATAATTTTATCCCCAAATACATTTGGGAAATACAACATATATTCTGTGGAAATGTGTAAAGCACATGAGCAGCAGGTTAAAGGCTTTGAGAAACCCTTTGGTAAAAATAGTCGTTTAACATTGCTAATCCTTCCAAACTTATTTGACCCTTCCCTGATGAGTGTTGTACTTGTTCATTCCATATATCTCGTGTTTTGTGGAAAGTGCTAGGGAAAAACTTGTTTTGCATCTTGCCACTTATGTGACTTTGGGCACATTTCTTAACATGTTGGATCCTTGACTTCTTCATCTATAAAATAGAGATAATGCCATCAACTATAGGACTTCTGTGAAGAATAAACTATAGTGATTGGTATATGTGCTTAATAAGTGGTAGTCAGTTTGAAAATATAAATCACATTTCTTTAAGATGATCCTCATTCAGTCTAGCAGGGAAGATAATAATTAGGTATTACCTGGTTCTTTAGGATTTTTAAGGAGGAAGAGCTTGCTTTTGGCTGCTATAGTGAAGGGAAATTTCAAAGAGGAGATAGATTTTAAGTGACTTTGAAAAGTTTGAAAAAGTGCAGTATTTTGTTGGGAGTAAAGAGGATGATGAATATTCTAGCCTAAGTATGGGCTAGCACATGCAGATGGAAACATCTAAAGTTATGATGATTGTAGCAGAAATTTAAGTTAGGTGAGAAGTAACTGGAAAGATAGATTGGGGTCATATTGTCCTACTGTGTTGAGCCTTGATTGCCAGATTGAAAAATCTTTTTTACTAGACCATATGGAGCCTTCAGGAGAATAACATAATCTTGGCAAAGTTTCAGAAAATAGTTTATCAGATGTATAGGATAGACTGGAGGGTATGGTTTTGTTAGTAGCCGTGAAATAATACCATAAGTGGTCTTTAATGTCTTTAGAAGCACAGACCCTTTAAGAAGTTAAAAGAGCTAATAATTCATTTTTACAAAATTATGCAGATGTATATAGGAATTTTTTGGATACCTGTTTAATAATGATGTAAAAGAAGGCAGTAATAATAATTTACATTTATTGAATGCTAATCATAGTTTCAGTACTATATATTTTCTTTACATGAATTATTTAATTTTCAGAACAGTTTCTTTTACTGAAGTTGAGGAGGTAAATAACTTGTTTAAGCCAGTCAGCTACTAAGTGTGAGAACCAGGATGTAAAAGTCTACCTGGTTCTTATGTTAATTTTTGTTGTTGTTACGGTGTTAGATATTAAACCCAGGGTCTCTCACTTGCTGGGTGAGCTCTACCACTGACCTTCATCCCTAATCTCTTAAGTTCACATTCTTTCTTCTTTGTGTGTGTGTGTGTGTGTGTGTGTGTGTGTATGTGTATGTGTGTTTCTGGGGTTTGATCTTGTGCATACTAGATAAGTACAGTACCACTGAGCTACATCATGAGCCCCCTAAGTTCATCTTGTTAACCTGTACTCTATTCTAGGGCAGTTGAAATTCTAGGTGAAAGAAGCTTTTAGTTTTTGAAAAAGAAGCAATTTACTATTTTTAATATTATTTCTGCTTTTCATTTATTTTCCCCCTTTCTTTTTCTGAACAGTTCAGTCAGAAAGCACCTGCATTAGATATCTACCCTTTTTGAGAGGGTTTTGTTAACTCACCATGATGAAGATTGTTCATATGATTGTGCCTAGCGTGAGGCTTTGGAGAGTGGGTGTAATAAGGAAGTGTGTGTTTGTTTTGAAGAGGGGCTCACGATGAGATAGATAGATTGGATTGGCATAAGGAGGAAGTCTATGTGGAAGATGGTGGCAGCTAATCAGAGTTACTTGACAAATCCTCTGTGGAGTGAAGGGACCATGTCAGTAACAGGAAGTTGATGATATATGGGAGATGGAAAAGAAGTGAGAATTGATCAGATAAGTAAGTATGGGAGCCTGATCTCTCGTTGTTGGGGAAAGAAGTTACAAAATGGAAGAAACTAGAATAAACTCTGTGCTGTTGCATTTAATTTAAGAGATATCAGTATGGGGGCCTGGAGCGGTGGCTCAGCAGTTTCGGCCCTTGCCTGGCAAGCACAAGGACCAGGGTTTAAACCCCAGCACCTCATACACAACTAAGTGTTAGAGCAACTAAGACCATGTAAAAAACTAAATAAAGTTGTTTCTCCCTTTCTCTGTCTCTCTCTCTCACTGTCCCTCTCTCTTTAAAAAAAAAAAAAAAGAGAGATATCAGTGTGGATTTACAGTTTTCATTCTTCATTGATATGGCAAAACTGGCACATATCTCTTGGTCTCTAAATGACTTTTTTAAAAAGAGAGAAACATCTTATTGAGTTCACATGGCCCTCGTTGCTCCAACACTTAGTTGTGTACGTGGTACTGGGGTTTGAACCTGGATCCTCGTGCTTGCCAGGCAAGTGACGAAACCTCCAAGCCACTGCTCTAGCCCCCTCTAAATACCATTCTTAATGAACCAGGACTCATTGGAGAAATAGTGAATTCCCAGGTTGGGTTATGGAAAGTATGAGATGAACCTGGAACATTTTCTTGTGCTGAAAAGTAAAGAAATGTTCAAAGAATCATGGAGTTATGTCGGAATGATTCAGAAACTAGCTTGAAATGGATTCTCACTGACCAAGTTTGAAACAAATGGAACATCAAAATAGATAATGATAATGATAATATAAATAAGATAGGAACTCATATGTCTATATTGAAAAATTAATGAATGAATATGGAAAGTTTAATGAGGAGTGGATATTTATTGTCTCAAAATATCTTCTCACAGAATACTCATGGGAAAGAAAATAGGAGCTTTACGGTGGAGATGCTTGACAGTAATCAGAGCAGAATACTAGGGTGCCAGCTAATAAGATGCATTAAAAAGAAGATGGCCTTACTCCTGTGATGTTCTTGCTAAAGAGGCATACACTAAATCTAAGCATGAAGAAATATTAAGCTAAGTTTGATCTAGGAATGCAGTACAAAATTAAGTGACTGCAATCTTTTAAACTACCAAGGTTATAAAAATTATGAAAACATTGAATAACTGTACCAGAGTGAAGGAGATGGAGAGAAGCAGGATAAGTGTAGTTTATAAATCATTATGCTAGTAAAAGATATCTCTGAGAAATTGTCAAAAGTTGAAATGGGGTCTCAGCATTAGATACAGTAATGCATTAGTGTTCCTGATTTTAGTAGTTGTTAATTGTTTAAGTAGGATAATTCATTTGTAGGAATTACACACAAAAAGTATTTGCACTGAATAGCATTTTGGCAACTAACTCTCACATCAAGGAAAAAAGTGTTCTGTACTCGGAACTGTATTGTGTATTGTAACTTGGAAACTCCTCCAGAAAAGTTGAAGACAAACTATTTCTAAAGGATTGATTACTTCTTCTGTTGGTGGTTTTCAGGTGACCCAGTAGTTAAAGGGAGAGACATTTTGTATTGCTGTACAAATGCTATTAAGAGGAGCCTCTGTAATCAGTCCTGTTTTGTGAATTATATATGGAAATGCAGGTACTCAGAAAGTTTACATACAACAGTGTGCCCTTTGCCTGTGTAGGGGTGCGTGTGTGTTTGTGTGTGAGTGGGTGCAAGTGTGTATTGATCTTATAGATACCTTTATTAGCTTTGGTTGCAGTTGGTGCCTTTTAATATTCCATATGAATTAAAAATTGCCATTTATTTTTATTTCTTGGTTCACATTTTACAGATACAAGAGAGTTTAATAACTTATAATGGCAAATAAGTTAACTGTCATTTTTTTGGTCATAGTTATTGACAATTTTAACATTCTTGTGAGTCATCTATTTATTGAGTGTTGTGTATGTTGAGTATTTCCACAAATTACTTAACTTCTTAGTGCCGCATTTTTCTTCTGCAAATGGGGGTAAGAGTCCCCTTTTATCACAATTGTGAGGGTAGCATGTGGTAATGCTTATAGGTGCTTAAAAAGCATTGGCTAATTTTTTATTGTAATTATGATTATTATGTGGTGTTGAATTATTTCATTTAATCTTCATAATTAGTCCTTGATGTAGGTTTATTTTATTTGTTTTATAAGTAGGAAAACTAAAGTTGTGAGAGGATTAGTAATTTCTGTAGGATCACAAACTTAGGGACAGAACCAGCATTTCAAACCATGCTTATCTGACTCAGAGCTTGTACCTAATGTTGCTTCAGTGTAGTGTTTTATTTCTCCTCTTTCAGCAAAGTTTTAGAAATAATCAGCATTAAAATTTCAAGTATATTATATAGTCTAGCCTATTTAAAATATTTATGTGCACAGTATACGAAAGTGCAGATATTAAAATATACCAGTTATCTAATAATGTTAGTATTGAGAACTAGTAGAAAGTAAAATTAAAGTCTTTTAAAGCAAAACAAGTATTTAGTTTAGCTCAATTGAAGAAATTTACTGATACCCTAGAAACTTCCTGAAAGGTAACTTCTTTGTGATGTTTTATTCTTATCCTTCTAGCTTTTATGATATTGTGCTACCTGTTTCTTCTTTGACTTTTCTAGTTGTATGTGTCTTTTGCTGAGCAAATTCTCAATCCTGATCTGGAATTGTGAATTTCTTTCTTCTTGGTGATGATTCTTTCTAATCTCTTGAACAGGGTTACCTTATACTTATTTATAACTTCAGCATTGTTCATGACTGTTTCCAATATCTCAATTGTAGCAGAGTCAAGTGTTTGTTTCCAAACTCCTAATAGTCATATCCTACAATAACTTTAAATTGAGGATACTTACAGCCTTATTTATTGACTTCCCATTAGTGTCTTCTGTGAGTGTGTTAGTAAGTTGTGGGAGAATGGTTTTTTCCCTCTAAGTAATTTTTTTCTTTCTTTTTCTTTTTTCTTTTTTTAATAGAGAGGGCCAGTGAGAGAGAGAAAGAGAGAATCAATTTTATTTAGTTTTTCATGTGACTTTCATTGCTCTGACACTTTGCTGTGTACGTGGTTCTGGGGTTAGGACCTGTGTCCTTGTACATGCCAGGGAAGCACTGTAATATACTCTGAGTCACTGCTCCAGCCCCTCTCTAAGTTATTTCTATTACTAAGTTCTATATTCAGACATCTTTCTTGTCATTGTTCCTCTTTCTTACCACCATGTGGACCTCCTGTTACCTGTTTTTGCAGTTTCTACCTGGATGATCTCCCTTTATACTAGTGCCACACTCATTTTGATTACCATATTATATTCTGACCAGATATCCACTGTGACCCCTCTATCTTTTACTGGAGTCTCAGGATCCTTATTTGTATGCTTAGTTTATTTATACAAATATATTTCCTTCAACATATGTAGAAGTAGAACTCTGATTTTGCAAATGCCTTCATTACATCTTCCAAAGAGATACAGTTTCTCCTTCTGTACCTTTCTCTTTGTCTCCCATAACCTGATATGCGTTTTTTCCTCCCTGCTTGAGCAAGTCCGACAGAGCTTTAAGTCCTGGTTTGGACGATGACTTGTACTCCACTTTGTGCTCCTTTGTATTCCACTCATCTGCACAGTTTCTAAATTCTTAGTGCATCCGTACTTGTCTTTCAGTCTTTTGAACTTAATATATACGATTGTATTGTCCTATGTTATTATTATCTTTTCAACTTTACTAAGCAGTTTTTAGCAAGGAAATTGAATTTTACCACTTTTGTTTTAGTATTGGCATATCCTAGGAACTCAATAATACTTTCTGATTAGTCATAAAAATTAAAGATCACTGCAGTTTGCTTTACCTACCTATTGGATGAATAAAATGTAGAAATTTTCTTTACTGTTCAAGAGATCTTAATTCTTTAATTTTTAGGGTGGAGAAAGGGAAGATAGAAGGATAATTATTTTTCTAGTTGCTGCCTATATTCCAAAGGATAGCAATAAGAATGAAGCTAAGTGTAAAAGATTATTTTCATAAAAAATTAAATGGAATATGCACCATAACTTTTCTGAGTGTGAAAATTTTTTCTTATAAGCTTTGTAGGGTTTAAAAGAAATTGTTTTTTCAGTTACATATCCAGTATTCAGTTCTTAGATATAACTCCTTAGTTCTTCCTTTTGAAAATATAGGAATTTTATCTTTGACACTAGCCAAAAGGCTGAGAAGCAGTGAAAATGTAGGAATGTTTAAAAATAGAGTGTTTAGGTTGCAACATCTGCCTTTTTGTGAATAGTTACTGAAATGTTAGAATATTATCTAAGAACTATGTATTGCAGATTGAAAGTCTAAGAATGATTATTTGTAGAAATATGCTTGTATTTAGTATGCTGATAAATCCAGTAATTAGGTGATTGAAATGTTGCTAATATAATTTACTGTCCTTTTTTTGGTAGCCATTTAAAGATCGCTGTGAATGGTTTTATGAACATTTGCATTCAGGACAACCAGATTCAGACATGGTGCACAGGCCAGTAAATGAAAATGATATTCTGCTGGTTCACAGAGGTATGTTTAAAAAAGAAACTGATACATGTATGAGGCACATAGTACTTGTTATAATAAATTTTAATATGTGAAATTAACCAATGCTACATATTTAGATTCTATTTTTAGGAGTAGCTGTGAAGTTGTATCAAGAGCAAATTGTGCAAAGCTAAAGCAAGGGATTGCAGTACGGTTCCATGGAGAAGAAGGCATGGTGGGTATAAAAATAAGTGATTTAGAAATCACCATATATAAAAGAAACACATTTGAGTAAAATTTAATATTTAATTGATAAGGGAAGAAATTTAATATGATTTTAATTTTGTTCTTATTCAGAAAAAATTTTCCCAATACTATATTTCTGTTGATGTCATATTTTATTTTCTTGAACCTCAGGGTCAAGGTGTTGTACGAGAGTGGTTTGATATTCTGTCTAATGAGATAGTCAATCCTGATTATGCATTGTTTACCCAGTCAGCTGATGGTAAGTTGTGTGGTCTTGACTTTTTTTGTGATTTGTCATATTTTTTAAACTACTTCAGTACATTTTATTCATTCCCACAGTAGCCTTGTGAACTAGGTGGGGTGTTCCCATGTCATAGAAAAGAAAACTGAAATTCAGAGTTTTTGTCCATCTTGACACAGCTGACGAGTAGTAGAATCATAGGTGGAACTTGACTCAATACAGCATTCTTTGCTCCAGTTGATTTCCAAATGTTTGTCTCAAGGTCCTGAAGAAGTTCTTATTTGTCCTTTGAAATGTATTCAATTTAATGATTATACTTTGATCTACTTTTATGGTTAACATTTTCATAAAATAGTGTTGATGGTAGATGGACTTAAAAAAATAAAGACCTTTTTTGGAAAAATAAAAATTGCTTGCCTCATTTGAGTCTTATTGATTATGAGGGCAATCCACTCAAGGATTCCTCCCTTGTGGGAACTTTCTTTCTGTTTCAGAAATGAATTCTGTTACTTTACTCTTTTTTTAAGAGAGAGGGGCAATGAGAGAGAAAGAATCAATTTCATGTAGTGTTTCATGTGATTTTCATTACTCTGACACTTGCTGTGTACATGGTACCTGGGTTCGAACTCTGGTCCTTGTGCATGCCAGGCAAACGCCATAACTGCTAAGCCACTGCTCCAACCCTGTTACTTTACTCTTGGCCGAATGGTTTCTCTCATCTGTTGATACTAGAATTTATGTTGAAGCAGTAGGACAGACGGCTGACCTAACAAAGCCTCAAATTGAATGACTTTCAGTGCAACAGGGGC
>PVKS010044085.1:0-14528 GCA_004027875.1 Aplodontia rufa
CTGTGGCCTGCTCCATCCCTCCACCCTGTCCCTGGGCCCCTGTGGCCTGCTGCATACCTCTACCCCCTCCCTGGGCTCCTGTGGCCTGCTCTCATCCCCCCCTGGGCCCCTGTGGCCTGCTCCATCTCTCCACCCCTTCCCTGGGCCCCTGTGGCCTGCTTTGATCGTTGATCTAGTGCCTGCCTGAGTGAGTCCTGACCACTTGAGCATCTGCTTCCTGGACCTTGAGTGTCCTGGTCACATGTGTCCCTTTAGAGAATCATTGCCCTCACGGCTGGCTGTTGAGGCACGGAGAAAGCAGTGTCCTCTCACAGCATCTTTTGAAAGTTGGTCTCCTGGGAGGTTGTACTGGGAGGTACAATGGCGAGTACTTCCCAGGACCAGTGTGCAGAAGGCCACCTGAGTGAGGTCCAGGGGCTGATTTGGGCCTCCCGAGGTCTGGAGTGGCCAGTGGGCTCTGCAGCTCTGCTCTGGAAGAACTGCAGAGCGGGACACTCAGCAGAAGCAGAGACACCACCCCTTAAACCTCTCAGAAACCGCTGCTCAAAATTGTTGACGCTTGGCTCCCAGCCTGGGAACAGGATGGACGGCCTTGTCATTACATGTGGGCGTGTGGCTCGGCAGCCGCCACGGGGCGTGGTGCCTATCTGCAGATGGCCTGGGGCCTTGCAGGGACTGACCATGTCCCACTGAAGGCCACAGGAAACTCAGAGGCTCAGGCAGGACCTAGTCAGCCCATGCTGAGCAGACTACCGGGCAGCAGAAGTGGCCCTAGGACCTTGCCTGCCTGCCTAGAGAGCCCAGCCAGGGGTCTCTGTCCTTCTGGGGTCCCACTGCCAGCTGGCTCATGCCTCTGGTTTGGAGCTGTTTGCTGTAAAGGCCTCCTTTTTATCCTTCCTCTTCCTGCCCTCCCTGTCTCCTGGCTAACCCTCCCCACAGGCCAGCCATTCCCCCAAGGCCTCCTCCATGCACCCAGCCCCTGCCAGAGTTCCCCAAGGGTGCTGAGCCTTCAGGGCCCCAGGGTGCTGTCTCCTTTTCTCCCTCCTGGGCACCCCAAGAGGCTCAGAAGAGAGTCTGTGAGAGTGTGAGCAGGGTGGAGGTGAGGCCCAGATTGGGGTTCTCCCCTCAGGAGCCCCCCCCCCCCCCCCGTTGGCTGCCCAGCCACTCTTCCCACAGCTGGAGTTCCTGAACACTGGCCTGTTGGCCTGGTGGCCCAGTGTCTCTGCAGGGCTCACCTGGCCACCAGTGGCCTGGCAGGGTGGCTCTGCCTCTGCCTCGTTGACAGACAAAGATGAAACAGTATAAGAGTTTATGAAGCCCAGAAGAGGCTCGGTGAGGTTGCTGGCGACTCTGATGACCTCGGCAGTCCATGGCCACAGACCACGTCGCCCTTGGAAGGCACGGCGCTTCTGTTCCTTGTGCTTTTCCTTCTTTAAGTTGCAGGAGGAAGGAGGCTTGGCAAAGCACGGTGGGGACTTGCCAAGCCCAAACTATTTGAAAAAAATCACAAGATCTTGCCTAAATTCTAAAAAGGCTTTGATTCTGCCTGAAACCCGAGGCTGGGGCAGAAAGTCCTGAAGACAAGATGGCCTCCGGGAGAGTGGCCATGGCCTCCACGTGACCACAGTGCAGCCCTGGGAGGTGACTGAGGCAGGACGCCAACCCCTGTGGCCACCCCACTGTACCATTCCCAGCAGGGAAACAGTCCTGGAGGTCGCTGGTGTGGAGACATCAACAGACTCCATGTTCCAGGCCTTTCTGGGAGCAGGTTCTGCTGGGGTCCCCAGACGTCTGAGGTTCTGTGTGACCTTCGCACATCAAGAGGACAGGTCCTTTCATGGTAGTCTAGGTCTCTGCTGGCCTGAGCCCAGAGCTCACTGAGTGACAGTGGGGAGGCTCAGTTGGTTCCACGTTGCTTCCCATCCTAGAGAGCCCAGGTGTCAGAGGGAGAACTCCCTGGCCTACTCCCCATCACCCATGCCTTTCTGTCAGACCAAGGGCTCAGGCTGGCAGAGTCAGCGTATCCCCAGCGTGGGGCCTCCAGGGTGTGAGGACAAGTTCTTCTGAAGCTGCTTGTAAAACTGCCGGGCCCTGCACTGGCCTGGATTCCTGTGCGCAGCTGGAGCCAGCCTTGCCTGTGCCCGGGGCAGGGAGCAACTGCTGAGCCCCTGGTCTGGCCCTGCACTGCCTTTCCCACCTGTTCCTGCCCTTGCAGACTGAGACCTGGGGAGCGGGAGCAGCCCTGGGGCCTGGGATGCACCAGCCCCCTCCAGGTGCCAGGGAACAGTAACCAGTGAGCAAGGAGCAGGGTGGAGGGCAGGGGTCCCCTTGGGGTGTGGGACCTCAATGGAGGGCCTTGGGATGCCATGGCCCTGGTGGAGTTCAGGTGGCCTTGGCGGGGTCTCCATCCAGCTCCCCAAGCCCCTATGGCCACTTGGGTCCCATGTAGGATGGAGGTGCTCCAGGCAGGCCTTGTCACCTTGGTCTTGGGAGGCATGTGGCCCAGTGTGGGTGGCAGGGGTTGGGAAGGCTGGAGGTAGGGTCCCACCCTGCAGAGTGGTCCCCAGAGTTTGCTGTGGAGGTTGCTGGAGAGACACAGGATGTGGAAGGGACAGGCCCTGGGTCAAACAAGCAGCAGCAGGTTCCCGGGTGGAGTGGGCTGTGGAGGGAAATGTGGGGGGCAGAGACAGGTGTGGTGTTTAAGGCAGATCCCACCCATCCTGGGGCTCCATCCTCCATCCTCATGGGCCCAAGGTCAACACTGTAAGCAGTGAGGGCCTGACCTCATGGGGTAGTGGGTGGCAGTCCTCATCTGTGGTGCCTGAGTGAGGCTGCCTTCTGGCCTGTGGCTGTGGGGGTCTGGCCTCCTACCAGGCGGCTCTTTTGCTCTGGTGCCAGCCTTCCTTGGTTGGTTAGACTGTCAGCTGTTCCCTGCACACCTGCTTGAGGACTGCAGAGGGAACACGTGTGTCCCCTCCCAGGGCTGTCACCACTGTCTCACCATCACCCTGATGGGCTCTGGAAGTCATCTGAAGGCCTGCTCTCCCAGTCCCAGAGCAACGCTCTCTACGTCTTCCTCCATCCCAGTGGAAACCAAAATCCCCAGCAGTTAATCTGGGCCATTTCCTTAGGGTTCCGGGGCTCGGTCTCATGCAGGGTCTCGCTCTAGGGTACGAGGCATAGTAGGGTTTCCTGAGCATACTGTGGTTTCATGGTCTCTATGAAATTTGGGTATTGGAAGTGAGCTATATCTATCCCACCCAACCAGGTGGATCAGGTCTCCTGGTGCCCTCCTGGCTCTCCTTTCCCAGGATATGGGACCTGCTCTCAGACCTGTGCTACCTGGCATGGCTTGGTGTCGGGGCTCCAGGCCAGCTGTGGGTGCTCCCCCAGCATCCAGTGAGGGTGCTTCAAGGGGCATTTCAGTGTGGACTTGGGCTCTGCTGTTGAGATCTTCTGTCGGCCTCTCATGGGGTCACATGGGTGTAATCTGTTCCTTTGTTGTTCAGAATCTACCTGTGTCTCCGACAAGCACTTCCCAGTTTTCTTCATGTAGACTTTTCACCTTTGTTAATTGTATTCCTTGGAATTTTTTTCGGTTTCATTGCTGCATCAAACGGCCCTTCTCTTCCATCCTCTGCAAATGTTGTCGCTTGTGTTTATGAAAGCCTAGCTTTCTATCGTGTTGTCTTTGTACTCAGCCGCCACACGGAGCTCTCTGGTAGGATCATAACAAGGTCCACTTGATTTTCTCTTCTGTGTTCTGGCGTATGATAGTGTGGTCAGGAAATGGCACGGTTTAGAGTCTTCCATTCTAATGTCCCTGCTGGCTTTAGCTCCTTGGTAGCAGAGCAAAGTGTATTCCTTGTCTTGCTCCATTTCTAAATGTTCTTAAGGGGCAGGTCTCACTGTGTTGGGGGTCTGGAACTCCTAGGCTTGGGCCACCCTCCTGCCTTTGCCTCCTGAGCAGCTGGGTTGACAGGAGTGTGCCACCATGCCTAGTTCAGCTCTGGTTTCATGGAACTGTTTCCCTGTTAGGTGTAGTGCTGGCTTCTGTCCACTTGTGGATGTCTACATCCCTCAGGGGAGGGTTGCCTCTGTTTCTGGTTTGTGACCCTTTTTCCTTCCAGTGAGGGCAAATGCTGGATTCCCCTGGTGTGGGAGAATTGTGTCAAGGACTGGCCCTAGATGGACCACCTCTCGCGGAAGGTGAGTTCCCAGGCATGTGCCAGGACAGGTCTGCTGCTGGACTCAGGAGTTCAGTGTGGCTCTCCCTAGAGGGGGCTGATTTGCGACAGCGCTCGCTGGATTTTGACACTGGCACCTGGACAGCGTTGGAATGGCCCCTTTACTGAGGGTTTGGCTCAGTTCCTTTGCTGCCTGTCTGGGCTGCTTGACAAATGTCTCTATTTTCCTCTGTGATTGTCCTGTATGGATTTCCCCTCTCTCTCTGTCATTAGTTTTGGCAAATCGTGTTTCCTAGGAGAATTTCCATTTCAGCTTTCCCCTTATGCAACTCTTTTGCATAAGAGTTGAAGACGTGTTTTCAATCACTCCATTATTTCCACCTTATCTTTTCTTATTTTTGTGTCCTTTTCCATATTGCTCCGTTTTAAGTTTCTAACATTTTTACTATTTCTTATTTCCATTTTAAAAACTCATCGATTCTATTTAGGACATCAGAGGTTTCATTCCTTTGCTCTCCTTTAGCATCATTGGTGATCTTTTGAAAATTATTGAGTTGGTGCTTATTCCACTAGTTTTCATTTATTCTTTAAATAACACGAGCACTTAGGACTCTGCTCCTCTTGACAGGGAATGACAGTGCGCCCTGTGGATTCCGGTGAGCAGTGATCTGTTATTTTTTTTTTGTGATTTTTCCGTGTAGCATTTATCTTGCTCCCTCCTGTGGTTTTCTGGCCTTCTTCAATGTCCAGGGCATACCTGGTGTCCCTTTTCTCAGGGACGCATGAGGGCAGTTTTCTGTAGCTGCTGGGGAGGCGCCCTGGTTCCCTGTGATGTTAGAGAGTCTTGGCTTGTGACTTGTAACAAGTTGTCTGTACAGTTTCCAGTTTCTGGAGCTTGTTAAAATTTTCTGAGCAGCTCAGCATGCTGTTGATTTTTGTGATCTTTCACAAAAATCCCTGGTTTGAGGGATGTAGTGTTTAAGGGCTCTTTTGCTTGTGTCTTTCACATCCTCTTGATTTCCTGACGGCAGGGGCCTCACACGCCCTCGTGCCAGGCTGCAGATTTGGGTGCCTGTCCTTCCTCAATGTGGCTCTGCCTTTTAGGTGGCTTGCTGCACGCCCACCTTTCATGATGTCCACATCACCCGCTGTACACTTTGTTTTGTATGGGTTTGCTGGCCTCTCTGTCCTTCTATTTATTTTGTCTTCTGCGTGTTTGAATCTGAAGGCACACCTGGCATGTGGGTGTTGCTTTGTGCAGCAAAGTCTCGTTCTGTCCACAGGAGAGTTTTGCTCACCTTTGCATATGGACACCACGACCTTTCTCTTGGTTCAGCCATGACACTTGGTGGCACCCACGTCTCTTCACCACTCACAGCCTTCGCTATTTGTATGAGATCGCGTGTGCAAGCATGTACATTTCTCCTAATGAGGAGAGAAGTTGCCTTGCACCCTGATAGGCACATTTTATCAGTGACTTCACCGAGGGTTGCAATCCCAACTTCCCTCAGTAGTGTCTATCAGCTCACCACGAGCAGCGCTGATGACAATAGGGGATTTGCTTTTTCTCTTTTCAATGCCCTTTCTTCTCTATTATAATTAACATTACAGTTCTTAATGTTTGCTTTGTGCTATTAATTATTCATGTATTCTTTGCCTAATTTAGGAACTGTAAGTAACTAAAGTAAGGAAATCAACATACTGACCCCTTCTTCAGCTTTTCCCCCTCTTTTCCCCAATTTTTACTGCTTAATGTCACTTCCGCAGTCTCAGGACGTGTGACCTCCTTATCCGCCCTGGCACTCCCCACATTCACTTTAATTCTCTCAAAGTAGTTTGAGAGTTCATGATCTTTCTTCTTGCTCTGGTTTTTCCACCTACATTTTACTTTGGCTGAAACTCATCCTGTGGTAGTTTTCTCAATGGAAACTTTATTTGATAAAAAGTTCTCAAATGATTTGGAAGTGTTTATTGCTTTTCTATTTCCACTTAGTCTGTCTTGTAACAGAATGTGGCTGTCGGGGAGCCTGAGGCTGGACATTTTTCCTTTACTAGTGGCTTGACTGGGAGGAGAGGGAGAAGGGAGTTTGGGTCTGCACAGGCTTCTGTACTAGCTGTGGAATCCGGGCACTGAGTGAGGTCATACATCAGTGCTGCCTGTGGGACGCTCTCTGACCCAGTGTGCCCTCCTAGCTTGGAGTCCAGGCACTGAGTGAGGTTGTACATCAGTGCTGCCTGTGGAACACTCTCTGAACCCAGTGTGCCCTCCTAGCTGTGGAGTCCGGGCACTGAGAGAGGTCGTACATCAGTGCTGTCTGTGGGACGCTCTCTGAACCCAGTGTGCCTTCTAACCACTCAAGTCTGGTCTATCTCAGAGGTCTCCTCTCTCCTGCTGCACTTGGTCCCTGAACCCTACATTGGCACCCCCCCCAGCTGTCCTCCCTGGTCTGTGGGCAGCATCTCCACTACCTTGGCCATAGCAGAGGTGCTGGTCAGCCCTCCTTGCAGTGGAATCAGGCAGGTCCATGGGGCTGTCTCAGCCTCAAGGTCCACACCTGGATGTAGATGCCCTACATGTAGATGCCTTGTTGTGCAGACCCTCAGTGGGGAAAGGACAGGGCATGGCCCGGCTGGTCCTGGACAGCTATGTGAGGGCAGGGACACATTCAGCACTTCCACTCCCATGTGTCGCCCCAGAGAGGTGAAATACCTGCTCGGTTGCCTGTCCAAGCACACCGGTCAGCGGTCCGTGAGTACACAAACCCCCTGGGTCTCAGAGCGCACACAGTGCAGTGAGGAGTCCCAGCACTGGCTGTGCCTGGCGGGACGGCTTCACTCTGGGAGCAGCACCCCCGCCGCATTCTCAGGAAAGGTCCAGAACCCAGATCTGGACGAGTGGGTCAGCGGACGCCCGGCTGGGTGGGGAGACGGGAGAGAATGCCTATGCCTCAGCTTGTGGTGGGGGCAGAGGACCCTGTGGCCCTTGAGAGTTGCTGAGGTGTGCCCTGGCGCCCAAGGTCTTGCTCATCTCTTCAATGTGCCCAGCGGGCTGTGGACAGGTGGGTGTGAGGTCCCCCTGGCCTGCTTCCAGATGCGCTACTGGGGCTCCTGTGCTGCCCTCATGTGTCCCTGCCTCCCCACATCCCTCCCGAGGGTGAGGGTCACCAGAAGGTGGAGAAAGCTCTCCAAGGCCTGCCTGACAGGAAGGAGTTGGGGTGCTATGACCACCCCAATTGTTGGACAGAGGTAGGGGACTCACCCACTGAGACCCTCATCCCAGTTCAGGGGTCTCTGAGAACCTGGGAGCTCAGTCTCCTGAGCGTCCGTGGCCCTCTCTGAGTGTGAGCATGCGTCCTCCACAGCGGGCGTGATAGGGTCTGGGTTCCTGTCCACATCTGGGATGCCATTCCTCCCTGGCCACTCCCTGCAGGCCAGCACTGAAGGCCACCTGTGTGTCCCCCCTGGAGCACCAGGGCAGGGTGCCCTGACGCAGCACCCCCACCCCCAGGTGGAGCCCACCTAGAGTGCTCCCTGGGCCTGAAGTGGTCTCCACGTTTCTTGGGGGCCCGTGTGGCCCTTGACTGAGGGTGGTGCTTGGTGTTGCCTCCCTCTGCGGGGACACCCCTCCCTCTTGGGAGTCTCTTTACTGCCCAGCAGGCATACACCAGAGAGAAGCCAGTCTTGTTCCAGCCTGTCCCCTTTGATGTCTGGGCCTCTGTCCTCCAGCTTGGGCCCTGTCTGGGCAGGTAGTGCAGCCACACCTTCCTGGCTGTGGGTCCCTGAGGGCAGCAGTGAGTGTGGGGACTAGGCTATGCCACCTGCTTGTCCCTGAGCCCATTCAGGTGTTTATCTCCTTTCATCTAAGGACCCTATCTCCACAGCCCCTGATCCCCAGAAGGGGAAACTGAGGCCAGAGAAAGGAAGTCATCTGTTGGAAGGAGGGTCCCTTTCCTGAGTCCTTCTCCTCTCAGGTTCATGAGGCAGCTGTAGGAGAGGGGCAGCTGTTTGGGAGGTATAACTGTCTGGGCCACTGGAAGGCTAGTTTGCACAGGGAATGGCCACATTTCAGCGTTGGGGAGCTCTCCCAAGCTGGGGATCTTCTGTGGAGAGGTGCTGTGGGTGCTGGCATCTGGTTAAGATTTCCACCCAGGGTGGTGCTGGAAGAGGCCATGCTTGCCCTGGGCTGCCCACACCCACACTGCCCACACCCACACCCACACTGCCCACACCCACACACCCCTGGGCTGTCCACGTCTAGGGCAACCTAGTCATCCCTTATCTTGCAGACTAACTGGGACCCTGGGGATTGAGGCTGCTTTCCAACCACTTCAGTGTGTGTGTGTGTGTGTGCATGTGTGTGTGTGTGCATGTGTGTGTGTGTGTGCATGTGTGTGCGCGCGTGCGCGCACGTGTGTGCTTGTGCGTGTGTGCGTGTGTGCGGGTGCGCGTGTGTGTGTGTAAGCACAGAGGAAAGGGGGCAAAAGCCGCGGTCTTCACTGGATGGCCATTGTCCCAACTAGTGGCAGTGTGTGGGGCAGGGCCCTTGGCAGATGGAGGCTGGGGTGCGCTGTCCACTTTGTCAGTGAGTCTGCCTCCTGGACCTGGTGTTTCCCTCCCTTTCCTTTCCCCTTGGGGACCACCAATCAGAAACAACTGGTCCCTGGACAGGCAGGGAAGCAGGGGCTGGGAAAACCACCTGCTGCTTCTGCCTCCTCCCCTCAATGAGGAGAAGGCCCAGCGGGGCCAGGCTGGGCTGGGGCTTTGTGGAAGGAAAGGAGGGAAGGGTGGCAGGATCCCTGCCCATGGGCACCAAGAGTGCTCTGCTGAGTAGTGGGGGAGAGAGAGAAGCAGCGGGCTTCCTGTCTGTCCCCTCCCACCTGCAGAGCCACCCCCCCACCTGGTGTGGGTCCTGGAAACCACTCCTGGGGCAGCCATAGGGGCTTCCCATGACCTGGCCCTTCCTCCTTCAAAGATCTTTGTCCTAAATGGAGCTGGACCTGGACTCTACCCTGATGTCCACCGGCTGCCCACAGGTGCAGCTCCCTGACTCCGGCTGGATCTGTTGAGGGTTGAGAGCTGCCAGCTTCTGGGAATCCAGAGCTCAGGGGGTGGGGGGGGTTGGGAGGGACCTGGGAGGCCCTATATCCCCCACACAGGGTTTTTGGGAAAAGTGCACTCTGAGTGGACATGGAAGATGGGGCAGGGGGTGCCTGGCCCCTCAGGAAGCGGAGTGGGGCCCTCTGCTGTCCCCTGGCATGGGTGGTATAAAGCTAGAGCTCAGAGGTAGGACAAGGGTCTGCTGTGGGCACCCAAATGGGCCTCTGTGGGCTGACCCAGGCATGCAGGCCAACATCACTGGGCCCAGCTGTCTAAGGTGGGAGGCAGGGGACACCTCTGCATCTTGGGTTTTAGAAGGAAGGTCCCCCTCCTCTTCCTGTGTCCCATTGTGTTCTGGCAGTCACAGTGAAACATGGCAATCTGAACAGCAGGAAGGTATTAAAGGAAGGAGCCAGCAAGCCAGGATGTCAGATTTGGAAGAGTGCATGTCATGGGCACCTGGATGGCAGAAAACACTCCTGCAGAATGGAGGCCACTGCAGAAGAAAGGAGTCTCGCAGCCAGAGGAGGACTGTGGCTCATGGTGCCACTCCATGGGAACTCTGCAATTTATATTTTTTTGTAATTAAATTTCCTGTATTTTTGTGATAATCAGAAAAAGTAGGTAAGCCTTGCCCAGGGTGATATGTGTCCACAGATCTCCCATCGTGGGTCTGGGATTATGAGGTGGATGCTGAGGGTCAGCGCATCAGGCAGCACCTGCCAGGCCGCACCTGCCAGGGAGCACAGCACCACCTGCCTGTGAAGATGGGCGTCTTGGGGCACACTTTCCAGAGTCGCTGACACAGGCCCAGGGCCCCTTCCAGGGCTGCAAAGCCAAGCTCCACTCTCCTACAAATTATCTTCCTCTGCTGTCGTCTCCAGCTGCCCTGAGGTTGAAAGTAAAGGGGCCTGACCTTCAGGACTCTGGATTGTCCCTGTATCTCAGGTGAGCCTATGGGAACTCACAGACCCCCAGGCATGGGGAACAGGCACTCTGGGCTCACAGCCACCCCCAGGCAGGGGGAGCAAGAATTCTGGGCTCACAGCCACCCCCAGGTGTGGGGAGCAGGCCCTCTGGGCTCACAGTCCCCCAGGCTTGGGGAGCAAGAATTCTGGGCTCACAGCCACCCCCAGGCGTGGGGAGCAGGCACTCTGGGCTCACAGTCCCCCAGGCATGGGGAGCAGGCACTCTGGGCTCACAGTCCCCCAGGCTTGGGGAGCAAGAATTCTGGGCTCACAGCCACCCCCAGGCAGGGGGAGCAGGCACTCTGGGCTCACAGACCCCCAGCACAGGGTGGGGGGCAGACACTCTGAGCCTACAGGTCCCCCCAGGCATGGGGAGCAGAACCTAAATGCTCACCGTCCTCTGAGGCAGTAGATTTAGGAGGAGCAGCCTGAGGTCAGTGGGGTTTAGTGCAGGTCGTGGGAAACCTGGGCTGAGGGGTTGTTGGGAGGACAAACATGGTTGGGGACCTGTGGGTGCATTCCTGGGTCTCCCACAGAGCTGGTCCAATAAGCTAAGTGATTGCCAGTGCTCTGGCTCTGATGGTTTGCTCCAACACTAGGGGGACTCTGTGACATCAGGAGAGCAGGACTTACCCAGTTGAAGGGGGTGCTCTCCAATGGAAGCTGCGTGGGTAGGCCTGGGTGCATGGTGCCAGATGGGTGGGCCCAGGGTGTGTGGGCTCCCTAAGCCTTCTATACCCTGGACCTCCTCCTGGGGATCAAGCCAAGCCAGGACTCCTTGGAGGGCAATGGTCTCCATGGAGCCAGACTGTCCCTGTGGCAGTCAACAACCCACCGCTTTACCCTCTTAGTGACAGATTCAGTTCGTATTTCCATACGGATGTTGATGCTAAAAGTGACTCAAGGGGCTGGAGCTGTGGCTCTGTGGTTGGAGCACTTGTCTGGCACGTGTGGGCACCCAGTTTCGAACCTAGCACCACATACACAACTAAGTATGGGAGAAACAAAAACCAGATGAAAAAAGAATAAAATTAATTCTATTTTTTTATTTTATTTATTCATTTTTATTTTTTAGGGAGAGAAGGACAGTGAGAGAGAGAGAGAGAGAGAGAGAAAGTTTTTCATCTGGTTTTTGTTGCTCCAACACTTCGTTGTGCACGTGGTACTAGGCTATGAACCTGGGTCCTCGTGCATGCCAAGGAAGGGCTGTAACCGCTGAGCCACAGCTCCAGCCCTCTCCTTCTATCTTTAAAAATAGAATAAAATAAAAGTGACTCAAATCCAGTTACAAAGCATCAATAATCAGAAACCTACTGACACACGGTTGGCATCACGAGGACATCACCCTCCACCTGACGGATCTTGCATTAGCTCGAATGGGTGTGGAGCTGGGAAAGTGCTCTGCCATTGCTCAGTGGGCAAGTGCCACCCCCACCCCCAGCCCTGACCAGCGGAGGCCTGAGCAGCACACAGACCTTTACAACTGCTTCTCAGGGAGGAGGCCACCTGCTAGCTGCACAGCGCTTGCCCCACTTGTCCTCAGGCTCAGGGTAGGGAATGGCATCCTCTGTCCTGGGAATAGAGAAGATGGATACAAGGGCTCTGGGATCCTAGGCTGCTGCCCCAGGGCTGCCTTCCAGGACAGACACCACTTGGTGACTTGTTTATGACCTTCCGTTCATCATGGACAGGAATCTGGATCCAGGTGTGACCTCTTTGATTTCTGGGGACCCCATCAGGGCTATTCCATGCCCTGTCCTATGTGAAATCCATGCTCCTGCCTGTCCAACTTCTGCAAACTCTCCCCAAACCCACACAGTGGCATTTTTCTCCCCTCAGGCCTGGCTGAGGCGTTCCCTGGGGGTGCCCTGACCAGCTGCCCAGGCTGGGCCCAGCTGGTCCCTGCTGCACATTCCTGCTGTACTTCCCACGTGGCACCTGCCTCCCAAGTGGTCAGGGCGAAGAGTCCTGCCCAGGACGACAGCAGTGCAGCTCGGGAAGCTGAGCAGGTGATATGCTGTGCTGGTGCTGGGCAGAGCTGCCTGCTGTCCTGCCCACATCCTGCAGGTGTGTGACCAGCTCTCCTAAGCGTGGCTTGGGGCTAAACCAGGACAGTGAAAAGCCCCTTAAACAGCCTGAGCCCAGAGCCCAGCCTGGAGCCAGAGGGAGGCGCAGAGACCACACCCTCCCTGGGAGCTCTGCTGGAGGGGACTCTGGAGGCTGGAGGGAACCCAGGTTCACACTCAACATCCTTCAGTAGCACCAAGAAAGTCTGGCCTCTGGGTTGGGGGAGTAGTGGTGTGCCGCTAACAGCAGGAAGAGGTGGCCTAGCCACTTTGAAGGTGTTCCTGGGAGAAGACAATGATGTCTACTCTTACTGCTCCTTTTTAACACAGTGCTAGAGATCCTAGCCAGAGCAATTAGTCAAGAGAAGGAAACAAAAGGGATAAAAATAAGAAAGGAAGAAGTCAAATTATCACTGTTTGCAGATGATATGATCCTATATCTAGAAGATCCAAAAAACTCCACCAAAACCCTGCTAAATCTAATAAACAAAGTTGGCAAAGTAGCAGGTTATAAAATCCGTATACAAAAATCAATAGCTTTCCAATACACCAACAACGAATCTGCTGAGAAAGAAATCAGGAAAACAATTCCATTCACAATAGCTTCAAATAAATAAATAAATCTAACCAAGTGGGTGAAAGACCTCTACAATGAAAACAATAGAACACTGAAGAAAAAAGTTGAAGGAGACCTCAGAAGATGGAAAGACCTCCTATGTTCTTGGATAGGCAGAATTAATATTATTAAAATGGCCATCTTATCAAAAGTTATATATGGAGTCAATGCAATCCCCTTCAAAATACCAACAACATTCTTTACAGAACTAGAAAAAAGAGTCCTAAAATTCATTTAGAAGAATAAAATACCCAAAATAACCAAAGCAATAAGAAATCAAAAAAGCAATGCTGGGGGCATCACAATATCTGGCTTCAAATTATACTACAGATCTGTAGTGACCAAAGCTACTTGGTGCTGGCCTAGAAACAGACACATGGACCAGCACAGAACGGAAGACACAGGTGACCCACACATCTACAGTCATCTGATCCTTGACAAAGGTGCCAAAAACATACACTGGAGAAAAGGCAGCCTTTTAAACCAGTGGTGCTGGGAAGCCCAGATCCATATGTGCAAGAAACTAGATCCTCACCTCACTCTGCACAAAAATCAACTCAGCATCTGAGACCTAGGAACTAGACCAGAAACCATGCAACTCCTAGAAGAAAACAGAGGGTCAACACTCCAGCATATAGGCACAGGCAGTGACTTGCTCAATAGGACCCCTACAGCTCAGGAAATAATGCCAAGAGTTCATAAAAGGGATGCCATCAAATTAAAAAGCTTCTGAACAGGAGCTGGAGCAGTGGCTCAGCAGTTACTGTGCTTGTCTGGAATGTGTGAATATGTGGGTTTGAACCCCAGCACCTACAAAAGGAAGCGCCAGATCAACAAAAGCCACATGAAAAACTAATTAAAATAGATTCTCTCTCTCTCTTTCACTCTCCCTCTCTCTCTTTAAAACAAACAAAAAACAAACTACTGCACAGCAAAAGAAACAATTAGGAATGTGAGGAAAGAACCGAGAGAATGGGAGAAAAATCTCTGGTATCTAATTTTCTGATAGAGGATCAGCATCTAGAATTCTAGAATATATATAAAGAACTAAAAAAAACTTTACACAAAAAGATCAAGTAACCTAATCAATAAAAGGGCAAATGAATTAGAAACGTCTTAAAAGAATAAATTTAAATGGCAACAAGTAGATTTAGAAGTGTTCAGCTTCATAAGCAATTAGGGAAATGCAAATCAAAACTGCACTGAGATTTCAACTCACACCAGTCAGAACGGCAGTGACCAAGAAAACAAGCCATAATAAATGCTGGAGAGGAATGGGGCAAAAGGAAAACAAAGGAAGGGTGGATCTCATAAAAATAAAAAAGATCAGTAGAGGAAAAGGAAAGGAGAGGGAAGAGCTTGGGAATGACATTGCCAAATTATATTGTTATAGTGTGTGTGTATACAAATATGCAATACGCCCCATCAATACAGCTACCACATGTACAGTACACACCATCAAGTACGTATAGTGTGTGTATACAGATATGCAATAGCCCCATCAATACAGCTACCACATGTACAGTACACACCATCAAGTACGTATAGTGTGTGTATACAGATATGCAATAGCCCCATCAATACAGCTACCACA
>PVKS010044086.1:0-14532 GCA_004027875.1 Aplodontia rufa
GAGGGTCTTGAAAAGCAGGTGGAGGTGGTAAACTTTAAGAGTGCAGTGTGAGGGCAGTAGGATACACATCCCAGGCAGGAGAGGAGGTCCTGGCTCCAGGAGCTGGCTGCAGGGGTCTTAAGAAAGGGCTCTTTCCTGAGGCTGTTTGAAGGGAGAGGTGGCAAGTCTCTATGGCAGAGCTCTAGGAGGCAGAGAATAAGTGACAAAGAGGACCCCAAGTCGCCTGCCTGTGGGGGGGCAGGATGAACTGTGATAGCTGTTCTGCCCTATCCTCATAGCTTAGTAGAGACCTGTGGTAAGAACAGCTTGCATTTAGTGAACACCTACTGTGCACAGGTGCTGTGCCAGGTCCTTTGCATACTAAAGTCACAGGTTGAGGTCACAGCTGGTGAGTGGCCCAGACAAGACTCAAGTCAGATGGTCTGAGTTCACAGTCCATATGCTTTCCCTGCACCACCTGGCCCCTACCTGGGCTCTCACTGCCACCTCCTGGCACCCATTTGTGGATGACACAGACTACAAGTCCCTGATTTCTTTAGTATTGGGAATTCTGATCAGCAGGTGGGGAGCAGATGTGTGTATGGGGGTTAGATAGGTGGGGTGACGGTAGCATCTGCATTGAACATCTTTAGTGTGGGAGCCTCCAAAGGATGAGGAGAAGGGCACTCATTCATTCATTCATTCATTCATGTATTCAACAAATCTTTATCTAGTACCTTTTATATGCTGGGCTCTGACCAGGGAGCTACAGACTCAGCAGAGAACAAAACAATGTCCCCTGCCCTGTGGAAATCACATGCTAGAATAAGGAGGGAGCAGAAGGTAGCCAAACAGATAACCATGCCGGGAGGCTGCAAGTGCTAAGGAGAAAGACAAAATTTAGGACCGGGTTAGGCCAAGTGGCTGGTCTGGGAAGGTCTCTCCAGGAGTGACATCTGAACAGACATAGAGTAAAGCTCCAAAGGAACTCTCTTGGTTTAGATGTTAGGTGTCCCCCCCAAAGCTCATGAGTGAGACACTGCAGGAAGGCTCAGAGGTGAATGCTAAGATTATGAAAGGTGTAACCTAATCAGTGGATTGATTCACTGGATTAAATGGGTGGTAACTGTACAGGTAAGGTGTGGCAGGAGGAAATAGGTCACTGGGGTGTGCCTTTGGGGTTTGTATTTTGTTGCTGGTGAGCAGAACTCTCTGCTTCCTGGTGATTATGTTCTGAGCTGTTTTCCTCTGCCATGAAGTTCTGCCTCACCTTAGTCCCTGAGCTATGGAGTTGGCTTTTTATGCACTGAGATCTCTAAAATCTCTAAATACACTTTTCTTCCCAATGTTGTTCCTGTAAGGTCTTTTGGTCCCTGCGAAGAACAGGTGACTAAAATGAGCTCCAAGGATGGAAGTGGAGGGAGCAATAGCAGACAGGGTTAAGGAAACTCCAGCTGAGGAGCAGATGCTGCTCCTGAAAGACAGGAGGGAACCAGGGCCTGGGAATAGCATGAAAGTCAGAAGGCAAGACTGTCCTTGCTCGGCAGCCAGGGCACACCTGAGTCCAGGTTTGGGGACATGGCCTGGCCCATTGACTGGCCAGGGCCACTATGGAGGCCCTTGGAATCACATGAGGTAAGAACTGCTCTCAGCCTGGATTAGGACAAGGCTGCTCCTGCAGCCCCTTCAGAGGCCCTGCTGGCTGTGCGTGGGAGATGGGCTTTGTTTCAAGAGTCCTCACCCACCCCCACTCACCCTTGCAGAATGGGGCAGGGCTGAACAGAGGACTTTTCCACACAGTTGTACCCTCCCACAGCCTCACCATCCCATGCAGGATCTAAGGAAGGGAGAAGGCCCCTGAGGCTGGTGCAGGGACCCTGGGGCCTGGGCAGCCCCTGCTCAGGGGCCACCATCTTTCAGCAGAGTTGGCAGCTTCTGGCATCTCACTAAGAGGAAAAAGCTTCCCAGGCTTGGCTGCCACCCCTGCCTGTCCTCTTCCTCATTTCCAAGGTAGCTGGAACAGGAGGGAACATCTCTTGTCCTCTGCATTCACACGTCCAGTGCAAGGGTGAAGGCTGGACCAAAACTCAGATTGTGCCAAATGCTAAATACGATAGAACCCAGAAGCTTTTGCACTTTCCTCCTCTGGACGCCTGGGCCTAGTGCTTCCCACTCATCCCCACCAGGATTGAAAAGACAGAGTGGGAAGCGGGTGTCTCCAGTTGCCTTCCTCAGCTCTTCCTCTTGCAGGAGACCTTCTCCAAAAGCAATCTCCAAAGCAGATGAAAAAAGAAAAGAAGACTGATATCAACAGCATTATATGGAGCACTTACTAGATCCTCAGCATTATTCTAAATGTTTTATATAAACAAACTCACTAAATCCTCACAAAATTTAATTAAGTTTCATTATTCCCATTGCACAGACAAGGGAATCAAGAGAGAGAGGTTAAGCAACTTACTCATTGTCACAAAGCTGGTATAACTGGATGTTGGACTTCTTTAATTTCAATTTCAGACAAGGCTATACATCCATAGCTACCACATCTTCCAGTGAGGCACAGGGACTCCCAGGGGATCAGAGGTGTCCGCCTATCCCAGCCCATCAATGAGGTTGAGGAGAATAAGGAAAGGGTTGTCAGAGATTGAAGAGGACCATTAAAGAGAGTCACTGGTGTACTACGCATCAGTCAAGAGGGAAGGGTCTGAAGGAAACCTCTCAGAAAACTTAACGTGGTCTTCCGCATTCAGGGGCACGGAACTGGTGTCTGATAGCAGCATAATCTGAAAGGAAAATGATGTGCTCACGGCAGCTCAGTCTGCAGGGTAAAGGAAAACGGCCTCCCGGGAACCTCCCAGGTGTTCAGCAAAGGTTTTTCCTGTGAAGTTGAGTGGGACCACACCTGGGAGACAGCCTGACCAGAAGGCTGTGTGTTGGGTGGCTGTCCTAGAAGAAAGTGGAGAGCCTGTGGGAAAGAAGTTGAGTGTCCACCCAGGAAGAGGCTACCACTTTCTGGCGATTGTGTGGTGCAAGGGTCTCTAAAGAACTCCCCAAACCAATCTCCCTCCCCACTGCCGCCAAGGGAGAGAAAAGAAGTCAGTCCTGACACTGTCACTCAAGCAAGAACTTCCATGTCCTGCTCTCCCCCCATCCCTTACCTCCATTCCAACGTGGGGCAACTAAGTCAACTGGAAGAGGACAGCCCCCATGAAGGTGTTTCCAAGCCCTGCAGACCCACTCTCCACCCCTGCTCCCCACGAACACCTGCCTCTGTGGACCTCACCCACAGGCTCCCTTGTCATTGCACAGGAAGCAGGTGGGTTACCAAGCCAGGAAGAAGTATTCCTTCTGCTCCCTCTCTGCCAGGTCACCTGAGGTCCTGTGCCCCTCCCCTGAAGATAGTACCCATCCCTTGGTTCTAGTAACCTCTCCTTCTCTTTGCACCTGCAGGCCTGGGAATCTCACCGTTTTAAACTATCCTTTTATGATCCTCCCCTCAAGTGCTCAGCTTTTATGAGCCATCTGCTTTCCACTGGGAACCTGACAGAGAGGGGAAAGAGAAGAGGAGGCAACTGTCCTATCTCCCATTTCTACCTGCAGCTGGAGGAGCCAGGGAATGGGACGCGTCTGTTCAGTGGAGTTTAAAGTTTGTGATGACTGAGTTGGACACACAGACTTAGGTGCTGTGTCACCTCAGAGTGACCTGAAGAGTTACAGGATGCAGCTCAGATTTCTTCCAGAGCAATATAAAAGCGAATTCACAGGAACTGTGGGAGGCAAAGTGAAGATGCTCTCGGATCTCTTGGAGGAGCTATGTTCTTTCAATTCTCCTAAGTGCCAGTGCAGGGATGCAAGCCCTGCAGGTGCCTCCATGTTCTAACCACTGGTACACATTTCCTTCCAGGGCTGGTCATCATAGAGGTGCAAATCGCTTTAATTGCCAAAATCCATTACGAAAAGAAGACCACAATACTTTAGCAACCTTCATTCAGAATTCCAACTCTCGCCTCTTGGTTTCTAATTTAAATCTATAATTTAGTTTCTCTAGGGAGGAAGAACGGCCGGTGTGACCTGGGCCTTCCTCCTCCTGTCTCATCACTTAATACCCCCAGTTCTGCCTTTGATAACAACCTAGATAGAGGCATCTACTGCTTACCTTGGGGTTGTCCTTTGGTTCTGGTCAAGATTTTCATGAATGATCTAAATGCTAACTTTCACAGTTCTGGCTTTTTTTTCTTTGCACACTCTCTTCTCTCCGCCTCTGTACACCCTTCCTCCTCTGTAGTTATTTTCAAGATTACCCTAAAGGCCATCTACTTTAAGAGCACCCACTCAGCATCCCCAGAGGGGTTAGTCGCTCCCTTATCCGTGCTTCCGCTGGATCCTGGCCACACTTCTTGGTGCATCATAACGATCCATTTACACACGTGTCCTGCTCACCAGGCAGAGAGTAGCTCGGCAAAAGGCTCATCTGGGTTTAATGATTTTCGTATCTTCCATATCTGGTACGAGGCCTGACACATGAGCACTCAATAAAGGTTTTCAGAATAAATTAACCAACGAATTAATAAGACGATGAATTCCTTTAGCTTTGCAATCAAATAGACTAAACAGGCAACACTTATTATTAAACACGCTCTGCATGGTACTGTGCTCGGCACTGAACGGGGCACCTCAAGCATGAGGACACCATTCCTGCCCTTGAGACGGCCACCATCTGTCTGGGAAGGCAAAGGTAACTGACACCCAGGGAGCTGTGCTAGAGGTGGGAGTAAAGCAACCAGCAGTGATTGACACTTTTTTCATTTTATTATGTGCTGGGAGTAGTTCTGGTGACCAGGGGGTAACTCTTAATGCTCTTCACCAGCCTGTTAATCTACAGATGAGAAAACTGAAGCTTAAAGCCACCCAGCTAGGAAGTGGCTTATGGAACCCCCAACAGAGCACCAAATGTGGTGGGTGGGTTGCAAATGCTGTAGGTGTGGCCAGAGCAGGGAGGTGTGGTCTGGAGCAGTCAGGAGTGTCTTGAGAGGGCCTGGACAAGAGCGGAGCCATGATTCCCAGGCCCCTCACTTGTCCTCCTTCACCCTGGGCATCTGGAACCCTGGGGACACCACTGTGTGTTAGACGACTTGGTGAGGGCGCCAGCGTCATCTTTGCTCCCGCCAGGCACCTCCCCAGTTCCGGAGCCTGAGGGGGCAGGAGCCCGCAGCAGCCACTGATTAATTTCCACTGACAAGAGGTTGCGTCTTCGGCAAGCACGGTATTAAATAGCTCCTTTTGATCATAATTAAGTTTCTCTCAGGCTGATGCTATAAATAGCCATGCCCTATTGATTGGAGGGTCTGGGCTGTGAGCTCAGCACCCTCCATGAGCCTTTCCAGGTCTGGCCCAGGGCTCTTAAGTCTCACTTTTCTCTTCCTGACATGCAGCATTCCTGATTTTGAGGGCAGGTGCAGCCAAGCACCGGATTGGGTTCAGCTTACTTTCTCACCCCTACACTCCTCCTGCTACCCCACGCCTCATTACAGTTGGCTCACTGGGTTATTTAGTTTTCCCAGGGCAAACCAAAACACTGGCTTTCCCCTTGCTCTGCAAACACCCTTTTTCTCCTTATAGTGCCTGGTTACCTCCCTGTTATACCAATGGGGAAACTGAGCCCCAGACACTGAAATTCTTGTTAAAATAATAATAATAAAAAAAACACTACTGAGGAGAAACTAACTCATTACTAGGTTTTTCCCTTCCTCTTTTTCTTCCTTATCAAAACTTTAACCAAGTTGGTTCTGCTGTATTAAGTGTTATGTCCAAGAGGAGGAGAGTAGGGACTGGGGGCCTGAAAGGCCCAGATCACAATAAGAGGGGAGTGAGTATTTGGAACAAAGCATATTGATAATGATTCCTCTGCTCAACATATTTTACTCTGGTGAGAAAAACACTCTGGGAATAACATCTCTCTCCCCCACTAGAGGCAAAGTCACTCCCCAGAAAGCAACATAGTTCCTTTTCCAAGGCTGCTCCCCAGCTCTCTAGAGCTTCTCAACAACCACTAAATATGCACAAAATGCCATTTAACCCCATCTATGGTTTCTTGGTGTTTGGGTTTTTGTTTCCTGTTTCTTCCCAGCTGTCCACCCCACAGATATGATGGGAACAGGCAGTGTGGCAAGGAAGAAGGATCTGCCCTGAAGTTGCCAGGCTTTGCATTATCCCATCTGTGCCACCAACTAGAGGCATGGTCTTGGGAACATTGCTTAACTTCTCTTAGTTTCCTTCTTCTATAAAATAGGTAGGTGAAAAGAAATAACCTGTAATGTTCTTTTCAATTCCAAGCTCCATAATGTTAGGACTCCAAGTTAGAAGAAAGCATGTGCACACATGTGCCAGGAAGGGAGCGTGGAAGAGGCCATGCTATGCTATCGCTGCAGAGCAAAACACTGCTTGAACCCAAAGGAGGGCGTCTACAGAGGACAGGCACTGGTGTCAGGCTTCTGCCCTCTACTCTATATGGTAAACCATGGCCCTTGGGTCAAATATGTTCATCTTTTGTCCTTGGAAATAAAACGGGAAGAAATCCATATTCATTCATTCATCTGCTGTCTGTGGCTGTTTCCTGCTATAACAGCAGAGTTGAGCAGTTGTAACAGAGAATATAAGACCCACAAAGTTTAAAATATTTACTCCCTGACACTTTAAAAATAGGTTTGCCAACTCCTGCTAGGGCATGTCAGTGGGGTGGGAAAAGGACAAAAGGACTTTCCCAGTTGAGATCAGAACTGGGGAGATTCTAGGCAAGGCAGATTGCCTGTGATCCACTGTGCAGCAGATTAGGGTGTGGCAGGGACCACAGGTACGTCGCCAGGAGACTCAAGGAAGGAGCTATGGACCCTGCCCAATGGCCTGGTTGCCTGGAGAGATAGTCTGTCCCCAAATCATGGGACACACACACACACACACATACTCACAGAGGTGGCATGGGGTGAGGTAGATTGGGGCAGGGAGGTATTTTTGTCTTAGTGCATGACAGTAAGGGTCCTAATCCAACCTGACCTAACTGTGCTCATCCCTGCTAGGTCCCATGGTTAATCTGCTCCAGAAAATCTCTCTGATCCCCTGCAGATCCTGAGCCATAGTCAGGAAGGTGGTTGCATTGGGTCTGATTCATATTGCTCATCAGCGCAGCCATTCCCCAGAAAGAGTAGGAAAAGTTGGTCACCAACAGACAAAACAGAATGAAGCCCTGCGAGTGTCACTTAGCTCTCTGATGTATGAACAGAGCCAAGGAGCTGCCAGGGAACTGGGGAGCAGGAATTGGCTGGAGCCAGAGGGAGGAAACAGAGACATTAAGTAGAATCAGAGCTAAGGAAATAAAAACACAACACCATCTAGCCTCCACTCTTTGTGCTCCTAAACTCTCCAGCCTTGGGCTGCTCAACTTTGGATCTCTGGGGAAGCTCCTGTTGCTCCCCATTGTTCTCCCCCTGGAGCTGATAACCTACCTCCATCTGGCATCTGTCCTGGCCGACAGAATGGCATGATAGCCCCTTGATCTCTACCCCAGGGTCTTTAGCATCCACCTGGTGGGATGGGAGTCTTTGATTGTCCTCTCTCCCTCAGCATGAAGTCTTATCTGGTTTTTTCGGGGCAGTGGGGGACAGAATCTCCCGATTAGTTTCTACACGGAGGCTGCCAGAGGCCATATGCTGTGTTCTCCAGCTCTGCCATTATGCATCTTGCTTGTAATTGCTTTAGAATGACACTCATCATGTTCTATTTTATCACCCAATGACAGATCCATACATGAGGAGGGAAACACACACACTCACAGAGCAAGCCAGAATGCATAGCGGTTAGGCAGAGTAATTGTTCTGAAATTCTGAGAGCTGGACTCCGTCCACTTGCTTAAATAGAGAATGCGTTACATTTGCGGTTACTGCCTCTGTCAGAGCGGACTGGATGGGCAGCCTGTGCACTTCCCATATTCACCAGCTCTCTCTCAAACTCCTTACAAAACCCTCACCTTTCTTTGCTGTAATTACTCAAGGATGAAATTTTCTTCAGCAGTGAAAAGCAACTATAAACAGAGCCGTGGACATCAGAGCTATTCCCTGGTGTTTAAAGGCTTCTCTGCTTCAAGTATCCTGCATCAAAAGCCCTCCCTTCCCTCCACTCCGGCCCTCTGGTTACTTTCTTGCCCCAGGCAGCTCACACACCCACCAGTTCCCACTCCAATTGGCAGGGACTCTCATTCCTAAAGGTCAAGGGGGCTTCTGTAAACTAAGCTGCAAACACCTGGACTCATTCACTCCTGCTTCCTAGGGACACCAAGGGCAGAACATCTGGATCCTCTCCCTGTCCATTGCTCAGGGGGTCAGTGAACCCAAGAAACCAGCAGTTAAGTCAACAACAGAGGCATCTTCTATACCTACGCTGTCCCCGACTGGTGCTATGTGATGCACAGTGAGTATGTAGGAGAACATCAATAAGAGCACTCCTTCTTCGGAGGCCTGTGGTGCAAGAAAAGCCTCATGAATGCTCACAAAGCCCTCCACAGTCACTGTTGGAGCCTGCCTCCTTTACCCGAGCTGGCTTCACAGCAGACCCCAAACGTCCTGGACCCTACCAGATACCTAGGGCTTGAAATCTGGACCCAGAGAAAATACTCCAGAGCCAAAGACCCTTTGCTACAAAGGAGGCTGATCCTCAGAGCACTTGATAAAGTCCCATTTAGCAACCCTGACACCTAACAGCCTTTGGTCATCCTGCAAACAGAGTTTAGCCAGGGCTGTGGATACTAGATGAGCTGAAGACCAGCAAGGGCTGGGTGCCCTTGCCTCCCTCCCCACAGCAGGGTTCAGGCCCACAAGGTTCCCAAGAGCACGCCTGTAC
The DNA here is from genome assembly GCA_004027875.1 of Aplodontia rufa. Lineage (NCBI taxonomy): Eukaryota > Metazoa > Chordata > Mammalia > Rodentia > Aplodontiidae > Aplodontia > Aplodontia rufa. The sequence continues at coordinate 8,869 of PVKS010044086.1, forward strand.
AGCTCTGCCCTAGTCCAGAAAGTGGCCAGACACAGAACACTGGAAGGTCCTTGGGAAAACTTGGGACAGAGGTGACGTCAGGGGAGACAACCCATGGTGACCACCCAGGCAGAGTGGAGAGAGGCTTGATTGACGTGTGAACAGTGCTTCAACACTTGGGGAGATATTTTCTCCTGAACCCCTTCTCCTATGAAGAAGGGAATGAGCTGAAGTCCCCAAGGATATGGAAGAGAACAGAACAGACTGTTTTCAGAGCAATTTCCACGGCACTCATTTTTCTATTTCTTAACGAGAAGCCCGAAGGGAGCCTGGGGCCCCGGCAGTGGGGGAGGTTAGCAAGTGATCGGGGAACCCCATCGTGTCAACTTTCCACTCTAAGGGAGCCCCCTCCCCTGAGGAGCTGCCTTACCCTTCACTCTCCCTATCAGAGCAACAGGGAGGGGCCTAGACAGGGCAGCCTTGACCATACATTTCTCCTGGGAGAAAGGAGTATAGCTCAGGGACGACGCTCTGTCTGTCTAGGGACCTGGGCTGCAGCCTGGCCTACTTTGCTCCTCTCTGGCTCAGCTGCCAGAGATTGGCAGCCAGGATTCTGGCTGGCCACAGAGGGCCTGTCCACCTGGGCTCATCATAAATGCAGTGGGCATCCTCAGCTATCCCTCAGAAAGCAAACATTGGCGCCAGCAAGGCTATTGTGCTCCCAGCAGCCCCATCACCCCCATCAGACCCCACTGGCACAATGTTTCCTGGTCTTTGTTGCATGCGTCCAGTTTCCTGACTAACTCATCCCTGATAAATAATTGCTTTCTTGCTCATTCCAGGCAGCGCCAAGCGAGGAAAAAGTGGAGGCTCACATGATGGAGATGGTCCTTTCTTGTGTTCATTGTTATCTGAAGGCCAGGGCTGACTTCTGCTTAGGGCAGAGGGCACAGACTGCTTTGCAAAGGACCATCGCCTCCCTGGCAGCTGCCAACCTTTATCAAGCTCTTTTCCTCTCTGTCCTTCTTCCCACCTACTGTCTGAAAACCTTTTCTTCCCCTTCCCTATGTTGAAGATGTGTGTCATAGGATAGGAATGTGATGAGACCCAGTAGGATGCTGACATAGGGGGATATTTCAAGGGATGCCAGAGGAAAGCATTTGAAGATCTCATGGATTAAGAGGAAGAACATCCTCCAGGAAATAAAGTGATCCAGGTTCTAGTCTGACCATGGCTGCTGCCAGGCTGATCCTGGGGTTGTCATCTCAGCTTTCTCCCACATAAGAAAAGGGGCTTAACTACATCCTATCAGGCCTGAGTGAGTGATGCTCACAGAGTGGAGCCCTTGGGCGGCTCCAGTCCCACTTCTCTTCTCCCTACAGCTTCTGCCCTGCGTTTCCCTGGCCTGAGTTGCTGGCACACCATCTGGTATTCCTGGGTGAGCCAAGAGTTATTTACCAGTGACAGCTCTGTTCATCTGGCCATTGCCGCCCATGCACAAGGGCAGAAGCGCTCACCAAACCCCACTGATGGCTAATGTTCAGTACTCACACACAGCGGGCCCTGGCCTAGGCACTAATAAACATCATTATTTTTAGTCCCCATGGCAACCCTCATTTGCTGAAAGAGCAAACTGTGCTTCACAGGTGGACTTCTGCTTGATCACACTGTAAGAAGGCAGCAGAGCTGTGGATGGCACCAGGCCTGTCTGCCTTCAGAGTCCATGCTCTTATTAACCCACTTACCAGCCAGGGCCTCCTGAGACAAGCCAGGCCTGGTCCAACAGGAGCATAGGGTGTGGCTCAGGCTGCCATTACAACCTGAGGACAGGACAAGTCCTTGGCTCCTTTCCTTTGTCCTGGGGCAAGTTACAGAAGGCCTCCAGATGCAGGAAGTTAGTGCACCAGAGAGGAGAATCCATTTTCTGCCTATTCACTGCTTTCCCCATCCTCGACCAGAACAGTCCTATCCATCAACACATCCTGCACTTAGGGACTGAGATCCCCTGCCTCGGCTTTGCTTTTATTTCCTCAGTGGAAACAATTAGGACTTTTGACCAGGTTAAAGCCCATGTGGACCTCTAACCCGCACATTCCTCCTCTCTATTTCCCAACAAGAAATTCAGTCCTTGTGGTTCATGGTAAGGACTCCAAGATGGATTTCAAAAACGGTTACAAGTGCTTCCCATCTCTGTACTCACACCTGATGTGAAGAGATGCTGCAGCTTCTCCCATTAAGAGGTGGACGCTATTTCTCTACTCTTTGAATCTGGGTTTGGCCATCTGATTTCTTTTGGCCATCGGGACATCAGTAAATGTGACACAAGCAGAGACTCGAAAAGAGCTTACGCATTAGGACCTCCTGGGCCGCACATGGGAGCCTTGAAAATGCCACCATTTGAGGCATCTGGGCTAGTCTGCAGGATGGTGAGAGATCAGAGCCCAGCCATCTATCCCTGCTGCCCTGGGTGACCTCAAGCCAGCTGCCAGATATGTGAGTGAGGCCATCCTAGCTCATCTCCAGCTGAGCCACAGATGACCAGGGAGAACAACTGAGCCAGCCAGACCAGGAAAACTGCCCAGGCCACTCAAACCCAAAGAATCATGAGAAATAATAAATGTTTATGATGTAAACCACTGCATTTGCAGGGTGGTTTCTTGTGTAGTAAAAGCTAACTGATTCCAGACGACACAAGGGAACTGAAGGTCTGGAAAACAAGTCCTACAGGAGAGTGCTGTGGACATGAAAGCGGCAGTCTAATGCAGTGGTTCCGGGGCTCCGGGGGCAGAATGCCTCCGTTTGAAATTCTTCTCTGCCACTAGATAAATGTGCGACCTTTGACAAGTTGCTTAATCTCTCTATTCCTCAATTTGCTCATCTGTAAAGTGGAGATGATAATGCTACTTGATGGAGTTGTTGTGAAAATGAGTTAATAAACAGAGCACTTAGAACATTGCTTGGTCTATGTGAGGTTTCCCTAGCATTATCATCTGAATAAATTGTCATAATATTCTTTTTTTTTAAGAGAGCGGAAGAGTGAGAGAGACAGAGAAAGAGAAAATCAATTTTATTTAGTTTTTCATCTGATTTTTGTCGCTCTGATACTTAGTTGTGTATGTGGCGCTGGGGTTCAAACCCAGGTCCTCAACGCATGCCAGGCAAGCGTGATACCGCTGAGCCGCCCTTCCAGCCCCTGTCAAAGGGATCTGTCATGAAGGAAGGATGCTGGCCATCAGATCTCTGGCTCCAGTGGGGGCTGGCCTGAGGCAGGGAAACGGCTCTACCATGAGGAAAAGGGGTTCAACATCAGGGGACTTCCTGATAGGGAGTACTGCCACATGCAAAGGTCCTGGAAGCCTTTCTAGGCAGATGGCCTCCAAGAAGAGCATGGGTCGGCAACACTGCTTTCCCATCACTGCACCAATGCACACACAGACTCTTCTCTTTTGAAAGGCCTCCTATTCTTGACAGATGATTCACTGCTTTCAGAACCATCTCACTGCCTTCCTCATTGCACTATCTCAGTGTTCAGAGGAATTAGTCCTCTGAAAAAAGAGGAGAAAGAACTTGTCCCTTGTCCCCACCCGTCCATTGGGGTCTCTGAATTACCTTCTGGTTATAACTTTATTGCAATTCAGCAGGAGGAGGGAGCAGGCACTTGTATACCAATATGGTTACCTGGGCTCCCAGACAGAGCCAGGCAGGGAGAGAAGAGGGGCCAAGGCTCCCCTTGGATCACAGGGCTGGGTTCTGGGACCTGAATGGCTTCTGTGGTTCAGTACAGACTGCTAGGCCAAAGCAGATTTTCACTGAGAATGGCCCAGCTGGGACTCTGAGCAGCAGGTGAACAGGGGTGATTCCTGGTCAATAATCTCTTTCCTTCTGCAGCCTGGCCAGTTCCAGGTCAAAGAGCAAGATCAAAGACACAACCTGGTGACCATTCTGGGAAGCACAGCTCTGAAGAAAAACACTACCACCATCCCTGTGTGGGAAGGAGGCACAAATTCAAAGGGGCTTCTCTTGGAGCAGAATAGGTGGTGATATTTTTGAAATTCTCACTGTTACTAGGAAGTAGACACCAGAATAGGATGGGGACAGATTTCACTCTGGCTCCTGCAAGGTCAGGAAAAAAAAGAGGGGTATCATCCTCCCCATTGAGGTGGGGCTGACCACTGCCACAAGAGGAATCCTGGGGCTGAGGCACTAGAAAAAGTTTCCCCCTTCACCTCTGTCCCCATCTCCTTGCACGGCCTAGGAGCCTGATTATGGGTGTCACTCCAGTTCATCTGATTCATTTTCTATGCCTGGCAACCATACCTGGCAATCATTGTGGGACTTGAACACATGGTTAGCATGCCAGGAATGTTTGTTGAATGAATCAAGGAAATGGGCAACAGTGAATTCAAGTTGGCATCCACAGTTGGAAGCCCTGCTGCCCTCTGCCCACCCACTTCCAACACGTTTGTGTGTGTAAACCAGATCACAAATCCAAGGACTGCTGGATCTCTCTGATTCTGGAAAGATCCTCCAGTAATTCTCTCTGAATTCTCCAGCTACAGAGTCACTTTCTGAGGAGAAGTAGTGGGTGGGTGGATGAGGGACTCATCTAAGGACCAGAAGATGCTTCTAGTAAGTGAGGGTTGGTCACCAAAATGGAGGGACTCTGGTGGCAAAAAGTAAACAAGTACCTAGCAATTTCCAGTTTCACCAACGGCCTAGGACCCCCTGAGAAATTTCCCCTCCGTATTGCTCTCAGAAGGCTCCACTCAACACACATCACTGGCAGGTGCACTTCTGAGCCCGTCCTCCAACTTCCACTTTCTGCCTGGAACACTCTCCTTTTCCACCTATCCAAAGCAATTTTCTCACGAGATTTACACACTCCTACCAGGTCTCTCTCCCTTCTGTGATTTCTCAGTGTGGACAGATCTGAGGATCCCCTTAGCCCTGTCTCATCTGAACAGGAACTATCCCAGAGCTTCATACCCCAAATTTGGGTATCTTCTCCCTTGCTTTATGCCATGATGCACAATCCTGGCACCTGACTCACTGTCTAATCCTGTTTGGTTTAAAGTTTTAGCTTTCTTGGTGGGACTGCAAACTGGTTCAGCCACTATGGAAAGCAATGTGGAGAATCCTCAGAAAATTAAGGCTGGAACCACCTTATGACCAAGCTATCCCACTCCTGAGTATCTTCCCAAAAGAGTTAGAATCAACTCATTATAGTGATGTGGTTTCATCAATGTTTATAGTAGCTCAATTTACTATAGCTAGGTTACGGAACCAACCCAGATGTCCCTCACTCGACGAGTGGATACGAAAACTTTGGTACATATATACAATGGAATACTACTCGGTCATTAGAGAAGATGATATTATGGTTTTTGAAATGGATGGAAATGGAAAGAATTATGCTAAGTGAAGTATCCCAATCTCAGAGACTCAAGGGCCAAATGGTTTCTCTCATCTGTGGAAGCTAGAATACATCAGGAAGCAGTATGTTAGATGGCTAAGCTAATAATAACTTCAAATTGTATGATTCTTAACGCAATAGGGGGATGACTCCCTAGGATACCCGGAGGTGTAGAGTGGGGGACAGGGTGGGGGGAGGGCCTAGGATTAACACCTAGGAGACTGGAGGGTGGGAATATGGGGAATCATCTCAAAAGGAGATCTCTGACCTCC
>PVKS010044087.1:0-14463 GCA_004027875.1 Aplodontia rufa
AAACACAAGCCTAATGTATCATAAATTTGGCCGATCTAAAACTAATAGAAAGTTAGCTATTGTAAACATTGAATTAAGTCTTTTGTAGGATAATGTGTTAAGGCCTAGGTCTTCAAGAAAAGAAAAGCATGCTATCACAGTAAGTTTAACTGATGCATTCTTTATTCCTCAATAAATTCCACTGCTGTAAATTTGTCAAATAAAAGCCAATATTGTTTCTTGAAATGCAAGACCTTGAGAAAGAGTGCTTAGGACATAACACCAACAGACCTTAAATTTAAATTTTTACTCTCGCATTTACCTCCATTTATAATTAGCTGATACCTGTATGTGCATGTGCACACACACGCACACATGTCCTCCCTTGTGCACGAGTTTGTTACTCTAATTCTTTGGTGTCAGAACACAGGGATGTGAGAAGCAACACCAAGAAACTCCCTTTCATGGTTCTTTTATAGCAGCAGTTCTTAACTAAACATGACTTTGCATGACATTTACCAATGTCTGGAGACATTTTGGGTTGTCCCATCTGGATAGTGCTGCTGGCACCTAGTAGGTAGAGGCCAGGGATGTTGCTAAACATCCTGTGTTGCATTCCATGCAACCCCCTCCAACAAATAGCAACCTGACTTCAAATGTTTATAGTGACAATTTTTTCCTTTATGAGAAAAAGGGATAAAGTGTGAGAGAGAGAAAATCAATTTTTATTTATTTTGTTATCTGGCGTTTGTTTCTCCAACACTTATTTATGCATGTGGTGCTGGGGTTTGAACCTGGATCCTTGTGCCCAGGCAAGTGCTCCAACCACTGAGCCACTGCTCCAGCCCCAATAGTGATAAAATTGAAAGACCCTTTTCCACACAAGATTTGTACTGTAGAAAAAGATGTAGACTAGGCCATTTAGCTTACTTTGGTGATACTTGGTAATCTGTTTTATTATTTAGCAGGTAATACCTCTCAGTAGCCAGGTCATACATAAACTCCAAAGAAAGCAAGAAAACTTGATTATTTTGTTCATCATTGTGCTCTTAGCTCAGTACCTGGCACATTAAGTGGTAGGATAGGAAATCCTTGTTAAATAAGTGAATACACGGATGGAAGAAATAGTAAGACTGGATGAAGGGAGAGAAAGCTATTGGATTGTGCTGAAGCCAAAGTTTGCCTGATTTTGGTGAATTTGCCAGAAATAAGGATAATCTAATATTTATTGCTTACTAATTGCTATCACTGTTTTTTGTCTTTAATTTATTTTATTAGTAACTACTAAAGGACAAAGTATTATTGAAACTCACTGTACAATTATTCTTGTAGCAACTCACAAGTAGATTTTAAAATAATGTGACTTTTAACTATCCTCAAAGTTTAGAAGTTTCATATAAACAATAATAAAATCTAAATCTAAATAACCTAGGAATTCACTTAACATTTTGGTGGATTGCATTGTTTTTTAAATTTTTTAATGTATTGCTTTGCCTGTTTATATTCTTCATTCTTGTAATCTTTCCCCATCCCATAAAAAATATCCTGGAACAAAAAGTTGCCCATGGCTTCTTTGGAATAAGTATTTAGGAAGACTGAGAAGTTAGACCTGCAGGACACAGTGAAGGGGTAGGGCAGGTAGGTACAGTGACCTATGCCTATAAGAACAGCAACTATTGAGGCTGAGGCAGGAGGATACCAAGTTCAAAGCCAGTCTCAGAAACTTAGCAAGACCCTAAGCAATTCAGTGAGTCCCTGTCTCAAAATAAAATAAAATAAAAAGAACTAGGCAGGTGGGTCATTGGTAAAGTGCCCCTGGGTTCAATCGCTTGGTACCAAAAGAAAAAAAAAATTGATCTTCTCAAACTGGGCATTTTGCCATCTTTCTTATATTTTGAGCTAATATCTAGCATCCTCGGTCTTAATCTTCAATCTCCAACTTGATATGCTTTCCGGTTAAGCTTTGTTTGCTTCCTGTCTCAGACTCTCCAGCTATCATCAATGGGCCCTTTACAGAACCCACCTTCGTGGCTGGCAATCCTTGGAAAAACACTTGCCATTTTGAAAACCAGAGTGGGAAAAGGAAGGAAGAGAAGAAAACCCTACATCCAGCTGGATTGGATCACAAGTTTCCAACTCTGGATCCTGACCCTGTTGTCACCAGTTTCCAACAAGGAAAATGAAAAGTAAATTATCCCATTTCAGCCCAAATCATGGATTCAGTTGGTAATATGAGCCTGCCCCTGGAAGATGCCCTTGGGTGGGCCTCTGTTTAACAAAGTTGCTGTTTTTAGGCTCAGACAGGTTGGCTCTAAAAGCCGCCGCTCAGCAGGAATTTCAGACAAATTCACTCTTCTGAAACCCTTCCTGATAAAGCCGGTAGATGATTCCAAACTAACTCACAACTTTGGAGCCAGCCTGTTGAAGGTGCCAGAACTATCAGACAAGTGGCTCAGTTGAAATCTTACATGAAATATCTGGAAGCAGGTAATAATTAGAAAACAGAATCCCAGACAAAGTTATACGAAAAGAAAAACCACACGCAGGCCACTGTTACCAAAGAAGTACAGGATGTTTAAGGCTGCACTTGGGACACTGCAGGGAAGATGGGCAGCATACATCTCCACAGCCTTCGCACTGTCACACCTAGTAATCAGTTCCAACTGTCATAAAATGAAACAGCTCTCTGTAACTAAGCATTGGCCCCCGGCCCACGAGCTGGAGCTAAGTGAATCCGAGTGTGACATGCAGCCACTCTTCAGGGCAGTAAGTCAAAGAGACAGGTGGAGGCCGCGTACTGTTTGGACAAGTCTCACTGTGAAACCAAACGCTGGGTGTCCAGCAGCATCGCTCCTGGTTCTGCCAGGCTCACCGAGTGATCTACTGCCTTCTAGACCTCTGCATGATCTCCGCGGAGCTCTGGGCCAGGTGACCCCAGAAGGAACTGTTGATTTTGGAAATGGCTTGGGGCTGTATTTCTGCCACAACAGATTGGGTCTCCACTCTTTTCTACTTAATAAAATTTTTATTATTAGGCTTGCAGTTTATGTTCATGAAAGAAAAAGTTCATCAGAACAAAGGGACAAATACAATTACTGATCACCCAGAGACAGTGTTGAGAGTATTTTAGGGTATTCCATTCCAAAGATTTCCTTCTTCATATGTTGTGGTCACATATATATTTTCAAAAAAATTGAGCCATACACTCCATAGTCATTTTTAAAATTTAAGAGTAGCAATATATATATCGAAAAGTGCAAGTATGCAATTCAAACAATCTATATTACTTGTAACTTCTTTTTTTCTTTTCTTTTTGAGAAGGGGGGGTTTCACTATATTGCCCAATCTGGTCTGGGCCCCTGGGATCCTCCTGCCTCAGTCTCCCCAGTCTCTGGGACCACAAGCTGACTCCATCACTCTCAGCTTCCTTTTATTTACTAATTCACTGTGTCTTTCTGCATGTATAAATATCCCTCTGTGCTTTAATAGACACATGATATTAGAATGCAATGATAATGTCATGATATTAAACCTTGATCTTGCAAAGTTTAACATGATTTAATTGTAATATTAATATCATGAGATTAAACTTTGTATCTTACGAAGTTTATTTAATCAATTCCCTTATTAGATACTACTTTCAATATTCTGGTAGCTATCGATTCTGCTGCTAATATTTTTATGTTTTTTAAAAATATTTTTTATGCTTCATGGATTGTGTTGTACTACAAATTCCTAGATGAAAAAAGAGGCACATTTGAGAGTATGCAGACTTTAAAGCCTTCAATATAACTGACGAAACTGCTGTCCAAATTATTTCTGAAGCTGCCTTTCTTTCTTCATCTCTTTTCCAAAATTATGTATTTTTCATATTTAAAATATGCTCATTTGATTGAATAAACTGGTATATTATTAATTTTTAGATTTGTATCTGTTTAATTACTAGCAAATATTATCATATTCTTATGGTACTTCCTGATGATATCTTTAAAATTTTTCCATTGGGTTGAGGTTGGGTGTAAGCTTTTTGCTTATTGATAGGTTCACACACACACACACACACACACACACACACATTGCTATCTGTATCTACATAAATACATATATAATATTACACAAATAAATTAGATATTTACTTTTAGACATTTTAAACTCTAAAGTAATAAATCTACACCTCTACTTATTAGGAGCAAGAAATACAGGGTGAGTATTGATTCATAAGATGAATAGAGTAGCACACTTTTCTTGTTCTAATATCTCAGCTTTGCTGAGGACAGCGTCAGGCACCCTGGATCACAGCTACGAGAAGCGGCGTGTCTTGGGCCTTGTCAATGCACTCTCCTCATCTTTGCACAATTCTCATTTAAAGGTTCCATCTCAAATGAATGTAGTGGTGAGGTGTAAGAACTGTGATTTTAAAAGCATCTGGATTCAAGTTTCTTTCTGTGTCTCTGTCATGTGACATTAGGCAACGTACCTGATCTTGGTTTCAGTTTTTTCAGCTGTGAAATAGAAAGAATAATAACATCTACTTAATAGGGTCTTTTTGTGAGCATTAGATGAAGCAATGCACATAAAATTAGTAGTAGTTATATGTTAACTACACTCATGCACCTCTTTACAAGCACAACACCTGACCAGAATGATAACTCAGTAAATGTTGGCTATGTTAAATGAGTATTGTTGTACCTGTTATTCATAGGCCCTATCTAACAATTAGAATTAGGAGGTACTAACTAGATGAGGCACCATCTCTCACAGAATTTTGTCTCAATGATGTTGATTTTTTGTCTGGGAAAAAGACACATAACATAATGATATAGGGGCTGAGTCAGGACATTGATATGTTTCTGAGCCATTAACATGTTGAGTCATTTGTGTTCCAGAAGGGGTTCAGAATCCGGTTAAATTCATGATTCTGTATGATAACCCAAGTCCCCGCTCACACAGCTCTACATTCACACATAGAAAAAAATATTTCTCCAAGGCATATATACTTACTTTTCATCTTCCTGTCATGAACTCAAAGCCCATCCCTACAGGATGAGGAAGCCCCCAGGCAGGCCCCAGGTCCCTGATGCACAGAACCATCTTGAGCTTCCCTGAGGCCAGAACTGCTGGGAAGATTCACTCCCTTTCTGGGAGTATTTTGTTACTTAGTTTGTCAAATCTCAAATCTGTATTTTCAGCATTTACAGACATTTTCACTCCTATTTCCTCTTTTCTCTTCCCCCAGTTTTTTTTTTTTTTTTTGTTATTCTGCTTTATCAGAACAACAAATGTCATTCCACCATTGTCCTCTCCTCATTTTGAATTTAGTCTCGTATCATCAGTCCTTTGACCAGTTTGCCCAGTGCTTTCTGGTTTGAATGCAGTTCTTTTCCTTGGATGGTCCTGGGGAAGGGCTCTGACTACAGCATCACCTGAGTCAGTGTGTTCAGATCCCACATGGCTGGATGTAAGCCTTGGGGGCACATCCTTGAGTTGCTTGAGAATGTTCTCACTCTGGTCTTGCTTTACTGTTGACAAGTTTGAAACAAAAAAGCACTGTGGATGGATGGTGGCAAGAGTTGCACCACAATGTGGATCCCCTTCATTCAACTCAGTTATCAGCTTCAAAGTGGTTAAGACATTAAATTTTATGCCGTGTATATTTCATCTCAATATTTTTTTTTCTCAGAGCATCTATTCAAAATACCAGGGAGTGTGCTAGACCCTGCGTGTATAGTAGTGACCAAGGGAGACAGATGCTTGGCCCACATAGAATTTATAATCTAGAGGGAAATGTGAAAATGAAAGGGCGATTATACTAACAAGAGGTAATGCAAGGCAGTGGATAAGAACCCGCACTGGGAGAGAATAAGTTTCTGTTATTTTTTACCCCTCAAAAGGCAAATATACTGATCAATAGGTGTTAAGCTTGCTTTTCTCGTTGTGCCATCTTTACTCATTAATATTTATCCTGCTCTTTTATGAGAAAAAAGCAAACTTTTCACATGATGATCAAAAGCCAAGAATGTTTTAAATCAACACAGAAAATTTTCTTTGGGCACATGGTGTTTGGAATTGTCTTTTCATAACTGAAGGTTTCTTACTGTTTGTATGTGGAGGGTAAGTCATCTTTCTGATCCAAGCAATTGAAGTAAAAAGATTGACTCTGGGCTAGTAGTTTATTTTTCAGTGCACATACTTATTAATGCTTTGAAACTTCTCCAAATGATTCCATGATGGTCATTATTCTAGTAGAAGTTTCTTCATAATTAAACTTCTCATGTCATGAATTAATGATTTTACATATATTTCAGTTCAGAGTGATGACACTATTTACCACCAGGCAAAACCTGGCTAATTTGATAAACGTAGGATGTTTTAATCATTTTATATTAAATCTGGATATTGGTAATATCAAAGATAGAGTAAGAAACAAAATATGATTTCAAGAAAGGGATTGTTTTATGATATCTATATAGAAAGATAGATATTTACTTCCTTAATCCCAGACCCCCAACCTCTAACTGAGGACAACAACATCAGTCCTTGTCTTCCAAGTGACTTTTTAAATATTTTTTATTGTGGTAAAAAGTAAAAATCTATAGGAATTTTACCTTTTCTTTTTTGTCTTTTCTTTTTTGGTACCAAGGATTATCCAGGAGTGCTTAACCACTTAGCCAAATCCCCAGCCCTTTTTATTTTTTAATTTAGGGCCAATGTCTCACTAAATTGCTTAGGGCTTCCCCGTGTTGCTGAGGTTGGCTTTGAACTTGAGATCCTCCTGCTTCAGCCTCCCAAGCTGCTGGGATTATAGGTGTGTGACACTATACCCAACTACCATTTTATTTTTTAAAGACAGCAAAAGAGAAAGAGAGAATCAATTTTTATTTAGTTTTTCACGTGGCTTTCATTGCTCTGAGACTTCGTTGTGTCCATGGTACTGGGGTTTTAACTTCAATACCCGCACATTCCAAGCAAGCATGGTAACCACTGAGCCACCACTCTAACCCCCAACTACCATTTTTAATAATTGCAAGGGTACAATCAGTGGCACTAAGCACATTCACATCCATCTCCAGAATTTTTTCATTTTCCTGCACTGGAACTCTGTGCTCATTAAATAATTGTTTCCAATTCCCTCCTTCTGCAACCCCTGGCAACCAACATTCTACTGGTGGCCTCTATGAATTTGACTATATTATTATTTGGCAATTGCCAATAATTTTCTAAAATTGTAACATAATTATCCTAATTTTTTATAGTTAATCAAGTAAATGATGTCTCTTACCTTATAGGACCAACCCAACAATGGTATACATACGAAGACCTCATGATTTGGTAATTGAATCCAAGCTTTGGCCTGGTAGGGACCATCCTCCATCACACACAAAGCCCCTTTATTCAGACTATTTAGATGAACCCTAAACCATCTCACTGGCGTTTTGGGGCCTGCCTATACTCTCTGTGTTTCTGATGGTGCAAACTCAGTCGTAAAAATATCTACAGTACTTGCTTTAAAAGTACTCGCTGCCATTTAACTGTAAACAGACTTGTAATTTGGCTGTAAAAACTCATGAGTTGCTGAAAGGGGCTATAATAAAGTCATAATGATCGCTAGCACAAACACTGCCAGAGAGGCCAAGGATGGTTGGCTGGCTACAAAGGATGGTATGCATGATGTAAGCTGGGCAGAACTTGGGCTGTGGCCATCTGGTAGTGTCTTTACAGAGGTTCATCTTTCCTACATCTTCAACGCCCAAATACGTCAAGTACTGATGGACTCCTGGTTGTCACACAAATGACACAACGTCAGTCTCAGCCTTACCAGAGATATGAGATGCCCTTCAAGGATCTCAAGTCTCTTGAAAAACAGCGGTCTTCCTTTACATTAGGAAGAGGTGGATTGACATTTGCAGGGCTGGTGAGAGACCACGGCTCTTTCAGGCTAGAAATATTTCCCACCAGAAGTCCGTTGTGCCAGCCTTCGCCTTGTGTGTGCCAGAAGAATTCTCTCCTTTAGAGATTGCTAGGGGAAAGTTTAGCCAAGTAAAAGGGAGCTTTTATTTTCCCCATTCTGAGGACCAGGGAGAGTCAAACAAAGAGGTGAGGCCCTGAAGACCAGAAGTGACCTGGCACCAGCAGGCCCATGTGGTTGCTTCCAAAGGTGGCCAAGGAGCCTCTGGCTTGGCAGACTGGAGTCGGAGCAAAGGCCATGGTCTCATTGAGCTCATTGCCCTTCTTTATCTCTCCTGTGGTCCTATCCTTTTCCCAACTTTGTCCCCAGTCATTTTCTATGATTCTCCCTCCAGGAGGAGGGTGTGGAGTGACACTTGTTCTTCTCACTGGAGCCTATTTAGATCTGTCTCACTCCAGACACAGCAGCACAGCCCATCAGAGGTAGATGTCTTAGCTAAACAAGTGGCTGCCCCATCTCGGCTTGGCCAGCAATTCAGGCCCAGGACAATAGAAAGTACTTTGCTGTGAAGTCAAGAGATCTGAACTTGGGAAAGCTGTTTTATCTTTCAAGGTTTAGATTCTCCTTTGTAATGTTAGGACTCATCCATTGTTTAAGTTCTCTTCCAGCTTTAACAGTTAGTTTTTGTTTTTTGAGCTCCAGGATTAACTCCAGGAGCCTGGTCCTCCACCTTTTCAGAAAGATGAGGAGTGAGAAGAATTGAAAATAGGAGTACATTTTTTTCTGACAGGATCCTGGATTAGATTTACAACGATAGAGATACATAGATACTGAAAATCAACTTGAAATACCATTGACACAGGATTTATCTTAATATTGAATTATTGTAAAAAAATGCAAGGAGATGGATTCACAGCTCAACAACATGCTTTTAATAAATTCTCCATGGTTCCATCCTTTTTGAAAAGCAAACAGGGAATGTATATGAAACATAAACATATTCTGGCTACAGAATGCTATTTTTTTCATGTAGTCACAAGCTTATCTATAATGTTGAATTCACAAGAAAAGCAGGCTTAAAACTTATCTCATGGTCTCTGTTACTTGGAAGGAAAATACAGTCTTTCTTACTTCTTTGCAGAACCGCTCCAGGAGCTCATGCCATCTGTACATGGCACAGTCCTGAGTCCATGTGAAAACTGCAGTAAGCCCTGATGGGACAGGACATTGATACTCTGTTTCAACGTAAGCTCACATTACCTTTTCACTCCCAACACCTGAGATTTCACTTGATGTATAATGTCATACTCATTATTTCTAACACCACTCAACAAAATGGCCAGCAAATCCCTACTATATCATGACATTGGTTCTGACATTCTAAAATTTTTTAAATGTCCAAAAGCTCTTTTCACATTCCTTATTTCTGCATGATTTTAAGCAATTTTTAAAATTGCATTTCAATTTAGGACCATCAGAAACTGGATATATTCTGAATGTCCCTTGATCTGCATTGTGCTTATTTCTCAATTCAATTCCTGATTTATTGCCTAGAATCTCTGTTTGATAACTTTTTGCTAAGAAAACCACAAGGTCATCATACACATGGAGTGCTCTATGATGCTTTCTTAAGATGGCCATAAATAGAGGCAGATTGGCAATCCCATCCAGTGATTCCTCGAGTTCCATAATGCCTTACAGATGAACTAAATGGGTGCAAACCAACTGAACTGTCTGGCACTCTAGAGCAATGGTTGCTGAACAATGGTTTTTAGCTCCTAGGTTAAAATGTTATCCTCATGAGAGGGAGAAAGAAGGGACTAACCTCCTGGGCAATTACAAATAAGCAGAAACACACAGTAAGGACAAATTTGCCTGGCCAAAGAGGTGAACAAAGGATACTGATGAGTGAAAAGAAGATTTAGGACCAGCCAAGAGAGTCATGGTTTTCTTCCTTGTTAGCCTGCATTGCTGCATCACCAGTTACTGCCCTCGCCATTGGTCACCAAGATTCCTGGATCACTTTTCCAATCCTTGTAAGCAATTCTGCTTAGAATCCACCTAAGAGCTGTAAATTGTCAGGAATAACTAGTCTATAATGGATTTGAAGTTTCCTGAAGCCAAACATTGTATGAATCACAAGAAGAAAAATCTCAAGTAGTAACCTCAGAGTTGGGAAATCCTCCCTCACTCCCTCCCAATACAACATACACTCACAAACAAATCCATGAAAAATTATTTATTTATTCTGAAATCAGTGGGCCAAATATAAACCTTGGAATTACTATTGTACATAATTGCCCTCATCTCTTATGCTTTGAATTGTATGTGCTCTTGAAAATCACTTAAAATTATTTTTAAAAATTTTTATTGGTGCATTATAGTTGTAAATACAGAATGGATTTGTTGACACTCACCTTAAATGTTTTGAGGAAAAAATCATATATAGCTCACTTCATAAATGAAAAATAAATGAAGTGCCATGTTGCTTGTGAGATTTTCTCCTTTGTTTTAGCCCAGCTGTCCTCACCCAATTCTAAGCCCCTCTAATCTTCCTTATGGAAATTCAGCATTTTATGGGAATATGGGTGTATTTTTTTTTAACACCGATAGTATCTGAATATATATGGAAAAGGACTCTCATTTCTTTAGTGGTCTACTTAATATCCATTGACACCCACACAGCTCAGGTTTGGACATTGACCATACCTTCATTCTAGTCAGTCAGAATTAACTTTAGAGATCAATAGAGCTGAAGATAGTTTTCTTTCACATCTACCATGTCCGTAAAGGTACTTTAAGTAATTGTGGAGTGACTATTTCGTAGGCACAATTCCCTTTAATCTCCACAAGTAGTTCATTTTACAGATAAGGAAACAGAGGCATAAAGAGGTTTAGTAATCTGTCCAAGAAGGTAGAACATTGCCAGGAACTCAGACAATGGACTTCACAATTCAAAATCTTAACTATACAAGCTCAGAGAGCCAGAGAACACCAGAGAAAGAAAACGCTGGATGGTGAAGACGGCTTCAAGAAGATCGTAGTGTCTGCTGTGGGCTTTCATGAACAGGAAGACTTGAAATGAGCAAAGACAGAGAACGTAACGTAAGGAACAGCACTAGCCAAATTTCCAAAGCTGGAAAACTCTCGATGTCCATTTCAGGCTCTTTGCACGGTCTGGCCAATTTTTCATTGAGGAGGCCTCATAGCAGTACCCCAAAATGCAGGAGATGGTGGTGCTTAGGCCAGTCAGGCAGTCCATCCCCTTCCTAGTCCGCCTCAGACAGAGCTGTCCCTCAGCCTCCTGCCGATGGATGCTGAAGCTCCAGGCCTGGGCCTCGCTCTTTATCTTTATAATCAAGCTTAACATATACTTGGGAGCAGAGCGATGTGTAATGGTGTGCACGGCTTTACGCTAGGAAGGAGTGGCAGGTTAAAGACTCAATTTCCTGGCCTCTCCAGCTTTGCGTCACCTTCCTTAATGATATTTCAACATTGAGTAGTTTGGCTTTTTTTTTTCCTCTTTAAATTAAATATACAGTAGGTGTTTTGTGTTTAATTTCCTTAAGAAAAAAGTGTGTTGTGTGGGTGAGATGGTTAAAATAAAGTAGAAGACAGACCTGGAAGTTTATAAAAACCATATTGTGTGCTCAAGAGACGGGGAACTGCCTTTTTGGAGCCGTTTTATTCTCTTGGGGATACTCATAACATAGTCTTATGAGTTTTGCTTGTTGTTGTATTTTTCTCTTTATTCTTTCTTTCTCTTTCGGCCTGTGCGTTACCCCGAGTCGTTTGTCTTTTTATATGCTTCGCAGTGGTATATTGCTGACACAATAGCCTGGAGCTAGCAGGCTTTGGAGCCACTTGTGTTCCATCGAGTAATTACATTCACAGGGTGTATTTATAGCAACAGAGGTGCCAAAGTGGGAGGTGGAGCGGGAAAGAAAGGGCCCAGCCTTAGGAAAGGGGCTCCCCTGGTATCAATGCAGAGGACCTCTGCCCATCAGGCCTGGTGGATTGGTGGGTAGGGTGCTCAGTCATTGCTCAGAAAGGTCAACAGCTGCACAGTGCACATGTCTAGGAAGGAAAGTAGGAGACGGAAGGCAAATTGGGTGCTTGAACCCTTATTGCACCCACTGAGTGCCCCTCAGCTCTGGGGGTTCTGTGAGAGTAGCTTGGAGGCCACTGCTGTGGAGGGAAGAGACACACAGGTGACTTCATGCAGGTGGCAGGGCTTGGCCCCAGACCTGTCCGCACCCCCAAAGAGTTATCAAATGTCCATGTCTATCTGACTACAAGTGGAAATTCTGAAGAAGATTTTATTTAATGAGCAGTTTCTTCGTTTAGCTAAAATACTTGTTCCTGATCTACAGGAATTCACTCGTATCAAATGAACCATTTATCTCACGGCCCTTGAGGCCTCATTAACTGTTGGCCTCAGCACCTCTCCCACACTCAGTCCCCTCATCCCCTCACACACACTCATACCCTGCTCTCCTTCCTTCCCTGGGGAATCTTCAGGCTGAGCTAAGCTCCCCATCTCCCACTGAAGGCTCTTGGTGTCCCACTGGGTTCTTGGCTTCTGAGTGTGACACACCTACTTTATACATCAGCAGAGAGATCACTCTATAACACAGCTCTGATCCTGTCCCTGAACTGGTTAAATCCCTCTTGTAGTACACATCCTAAGAGGTAAATCCAAAACACACATGCATGCACACACACAATTCCCAGCATTACTGATGCACAATTAATAAATTCAAATGGAAAATATTTAAAGTGTACAATGTGGTATTTTGATAGACACACACATTATAAAAATATTACCATCAAGGTAATTAACGTTTTCATCACCTCGTACAGTCATGGACTGTGTACATGTGTGCCTGTGTGTGTGTGGTGAGAACATTTATGATCTATTCTCAGGAGAGTTCAATTACTATAGTAAAATATTATCAACTATAGTCAGTTTGTGCACATTAGGCATCCAGAACTTATTCCCCTTGTGTAAATTAAACTTTGAATTCTCCAAACAACATTACCCCATTTCCCCAGTGCCCTATCCCATGGCAACTACTTCTCTACTGTCTATGATATAGATTCTTTCAGATTCCACATATACGTGAGATCATTAAGTGTTTATCTTCCTGTGCCTGGCTTATATCATTTAATATATTTTCTGGGTTCATCCATATTGTCTCAAATGACAGGACTTCCTCTTTAAGGCTGAATACTATTCCATTTGTATTTGTAATATAAATATACATATATATATATATATATACACACACACACACACACACACAATTCATCCAATGCCTATTAATTCTTGAAACATTATATTTAAAATGTCTATACATACATTGTGCACATATATATCTATATATTTTCCAATTTATAAATGGACAAAAGACCCAAACAGATATTTCTCAAAGGAAGACATACAAATGGCCAACAGGTATATGAAAAAATGCTCATTATCAGTAAATATCAGGAAAATGCAAACCAAAACCAGAAGGAGACATCACCTCATACCTGTTAGGATGGTGATTATCAAAAAGATAATAATAACAAGTACTAGTGAGAATCTGGAGAAAATGGAATCTTTGTACACCGTTGGTGGGAATGTAAGTTAGTATGGTATAGCCATTACGGAAAACAGTATGGAGGTTTCTCAAAAATTAAAGCTACAGCTGGAGTGGTGGCTCAGCGTTTCGAACACTTGCTTGGTATGTGCAAGGACCAGATTAAAACTCCAGCACTACATACACAACTAAGTTTTGGAGAAACAAAGGCTAGATGAAAAAATAAACAACATTCATTCTCTCTTTATCTCTTTCATTTTCCCTCTCTCTCTTTTAAAATAAATTAGATACAGAACTACCATATGATACAACAATTTTACTTCTTGGTGAAAGGATAATCCAAAGGAAATGAAATCAGTATACAAAAGTGAACTCTGCATTACCATCATTAGCATAGCAGTATTTACAATAGCCAAGATGAGCAAATAAATTAAATGTCTATATTTCTCAACATGTCTCCTAAAGTGAAAGAAATAAAGTAAAAAATCAGTGAGTGGGATGTCATAAAGCTAAAAAACTTTTGTACTGCCAAGGAAATGATCAAAATTGTCAAGAAACTTCCTACACAATGGGACAGAATCATGGGCTGTGATTCTTTGGACTCGTATCCAGAATCTACAAAAACCTCAAAATTCTCAACCTCAAAAACACTAACAACCCAATCAATAAATGGGCCAAAAAGCTAAATAGAAACTACTCAACAGAGAACATTGAACAAGCCAAAGAATATATGAGAAAGTGCTCTAAATCACTAGTAATCAGAGAAATGCAAATGAAAACTACATTAAGATATCACCTCACAATACTCAAAAATGTCAGCTACAAAATCACCAGCAGCCCAATTGATAAATGGGCCAAAGAGCTAAACAGAGACTTCTCACCAGAGGACATTGATCAAGCCAATGAATACATGAGAAAGTGCTCTAAATCATTAGTAATCAGAGAAATGCAAATGAAAACCACATTAAGATATCACCTTACACCAGTCAGAAT
>PVKS010044088.1:0-14500 GCA_004027875.1 Aplodontia rufa
AGTTTCTCTCTTCTCATCTCTCAGTCCTTATTATTATTCTATTAATTCCATCCCAAAAAAGATACCTTCTGATGAAAAGATGGCGTTTCTCTGTTCTAAGTTTGTACCCTGGTAACCTTAACCTTAACCAAGCCCTGTGGACTAATTAACGTTAGCTCAGAGGGCCTTGGCTTGGTTATAGGTCCATCCTGACCCAATAAAGCACTTTGGTCAGAGGGATATAATATTCTCCTTGCCATTGCTTGGGTTATACCCACCCCTGGAGACATATCCAAAATACATGGACTAAAAACGGATGGCACATCAGAAGCAACAGAGAAATCTCACTGAAAGAAGCAAAAACAATAGGATTCAGGGGAAAACCAACAAACGTCTATTATAATAATAGAATAAGTCCACTGTCAGTAGGATGAGTTTTGGATTTCTCTTTCTGAAGAATTATATAAAACTCTATCTAGCCAAGTATTTTTCCTTGCCAATGGTACAGAATGCAATGAGGTCAGGTAGTGCATTGGAAAGATATATTACTCTACAGAATTTGAGTCCAAATTCCAGGTCAATTCTTCAGGGATTTTAGATAAGTTCCTTATCTTCTTAAGCCTTATTTTCCTCAACTGTCAAATATGAATGATAGCACCTACTTCATGTGGTTCTTATAAGGATAAATGTGAGATGATGGAAAACACTTTATAAGCCATAAGGCATGCAACTAACATTAAAGTTAGGTGGAAGATGACTTGCTGGAGTCAGAAATAATATCTAATAACAGAAACTTTGGTTTTTAACTATCCAAGGCTAACAGCCACATCCATATATAGATCAAGCTGTGGCTTTCAAAAGCACTGTGATACTAATTTTCTTTCATTTGGGGATGTCTGGATCTCATATATTAAAATACACGTTGTTTCCCTCAGAAACTACCATCTTTACAGATGATAGGACCTGTCAGAAGAAACCAACCAGGTTCCTAAACAAAATCTTCATGTCATACACCATTAATGGAATGCGGAAAAAAATAGAAAGCTTTGTTTAGACTCAAAGCTATTCACTGCACCACTGAGTACAGCTTGTAGCAGAAATAAAAGTTTCTAATACAAGCTAGAAGCAAACCAAAACAATGAGAAAAACAAAAACAAACAAAATAAACTTTTGCTGATTCATCCAGAAAATCAGTACAGAGATCTCAGATATTGTACATTCCTTTGCTCTTCTCATTCTTACACCTGGTTCCACTGATCACCCAACTACAAGTTCAACCCTGAATAAAGACTTCTAGAGGCTGAAGCAGTGGCTTGGCAGTTATGGCAGTTGCCTGGCATGCGCAAGTACATGGGTTCAAACCCCAGCACCACTTACAAAACTAAGTGTCAGAGCAATGAGGGCCATGTGAAAAACTCAATAAAAATTGATGCTCGCTCGCTCTCTCTCTCTCTCTCTCCCCTTCTCTCTTAAAAAAAAAAAAGACTTCTAATCCGGGATATTTTAAAGGCCCCAGATTAACAATACTGTATAGAATCAGGTTTGCAAACTGGCCCCTGACTTCATTTTCTAGACCTCATAACTGGATTGTTGCTGTGTTCCTCAAAATAAAAAACCCCACTGATATTGCACTTACACGGCTTTCTTGCTCCTGAGTTACTTTTCCTATACAACTCCAACCCCTAAATCACCTTTCGCTTCATTCATTCTTTCAATGTACATTTATTGAACACCTGTTCATTGCTAAACATTGTACTAGGTAACATGGATGTGACATCACGGTTGCCCTCACATGGCAACAATTGGCTATTTCCAGATTCCGTTGATCCTGCACTTCACCCACCCACTGGGATGAGAGTGGTGAGAGTGACCCTTGACATCTATCACCTGAATACAGGCCTTTCACCAGCGGCCCAGAGAGCATAAATAACAGATAAGGGCAACACACTGTGTTTGTACCCGATGTGTGCTGAACAGAATCTTTCTAGAAATTATTAAATATCGGTGCATTCCTGCAGGGCTTGTTAAACTTTCCAGGGCAAAAGAGAGAACAAAAATTTATCAGAGCATTAATCTAATACTGGGGATCTGTGGTTGCCTCTTTTTCCATTCAAGATGATTCTAATACTCATGCATTACCCCCTATAATAAGTAACCCCTGCTTTTTACCCTCCAGATGTACGCCTCAATACCTCAACCCCACCACCAAAAGGTGCCTTTTTAATTCTTAAATTATGACCCTCATTGTATCTTCTGTTCAGCCACCAAGAAGCAAATCTGTGTTCTTTACTAGAAGTGAATTTCAGATGTCAAAAAGAAAGAAAACACACACGTGCTCACGCGCATGCACACATGCATGCTTGCATGCAAACTGAATAAGAGCATGGGATTGATTCTGAATAGCAAGGTACAGCTTATAATGATGCCTAGAATACAAAACTTTACACTACCCCAGAGGACATTCCCACATATATCTCAGTTGAAATCAGAGAACTTCACAAAAATGTTAGCAAGCTACAAGCAAACTGGGAACAAAAACCCAACTAGGGCTTTTTTGTAAGCAAACTCAACACAAGCTGATAATTGAAATGTCCAACCTACCTTTGGAGGTCATTAAAGAGTTTAACTGCATGATATTCTGATAAATGCTCACCTCTAATAATCAAAATCTAATCACACGATAGTCTGATTTAAATCTTTCCTGGTTTTACACTGTTCTTGGATGGGTGGAAAATTTTTTGAGGCCTACCAGGACTTCGTGATTTGGCTATTACTACCCAGTTTTATCTTGCATGTCCTCCCCTCACTGCACCCCTCTGATTTCTACTTGACTTTCACTGTATCACCAAGCACCCTGCTTTCTTGTTTCTGTGATCTTTGTACTTGCTCTTCCTTCTGGAAGGCTCCTCCTCTTAGTTGCCTAGGAGTTAATTCCAATGCTTCCTTCCTCTCTGCTCGGGCTCCTTCAGCTGGCATTATTCATGCCCAGAGAGTTCTATTCTCTGCATAGAGAGCATGTATTGCAGTTGTGGTTATATTTTCAGTATTATGAATATTATTAATCAATCAACTCCAAAGAGACTATAAATATAAGAGGAGGAGGAGCTGGGTCTATTTTTACTCATCACTAAGCCTATAGAGCCAAGGTACAATTAATTTACAATAACTCTCAGGAATCACTGTTAGCAGAGGTTTGGTATATGTTAGCAGTGAACAGCAAGGTCTTCAGCGTCAGAAAGACCTAGTTCTGAATTCTATTACTACCCATGTACTTTTTGGCTGGTTACCTAATCTTTTGAGCCTAAATTTTTTTTTCATTTTTGTAGTAAGAATAACAATCATCTAACCTGTCCATAGCTTGGAAAGGTTCTAAAAATCGCATAGAAGGCGAACATAAGCACATGTCCTCCCACTGCCTACCACAGCATCTCAATCAAATACACAATCTACATCTGGAAGGAAAGTTTAATGGTAGGTGTGTCAACTTGACTAGGCAGAGAGATGGCCAGGCAACTGATAAAATATTATTTCCAGTTGTGTCTGTGAAGGTGTTTCCAGAAGAAATAAGCATTTGAATCGCTACACTGAGTAAAAAACTGTTCTCACAAACTTGAATGAGTATCATTTGATCTTATTGAGGTCTCAAATAGAAGAAAAAGGTGGAAAAAGGAAAATTCACTCTCTTCATGAAGTGGGATGTCCATCTTTTCTGGCTCTCACCTCAGATCTCCTGCTTCTCAAGCCTTTGGATTCAATTTACACCACTAACCTCCATGCACTCAGATCTTAAACCTTTGGTATAAGAGTTTCACCATCATTTCCTCTGGTTCTAATACTTCAGACTCAAACTGAATTATAGCATGGACTTTCTTAGATCTCCTGCTTGCCTACAGCATATAGTGTAACTTCTTGACCTCCGTAAAAGTGAGAGCCTATTCCTGTAATAGAACTCTTCTACGTCTATACATATCTGTGTGTAACCTATTAGTTCTGTGTCTCTGGAGAACCCTAATACAGAAGATGAATGATGTTTTGATCTAATTAAAGAGTATTGTCAGACTGGACATGTATTTATAATCCGAATGACTGTGGAGGCTGGGGCAGGAGGATCACAATTTCAAGACCAGCCTCAGCAACTTGGCAAGAATTTTGTCTCAAATTAAAAATTAAAAATGGCTTGGAATGTGGTTCAGTGATAAAGTGCCCTGGGTTCAATACCCAGTGCCACAAAAATATTGTTGATAAAATCACCTAAGTACAGTGTCTACTTTGAATCTGTTAATGTAGAAGGATAATCTCAAAACCTGTTCTCTGATGCAAGAAACCTTGAAATGTTTATGGGATTGAATAATTCATGACATAACTTGAGATGGTGATTAGACAATAGTGGCCTGCTCCTTAAGTTAAAGGTTAAAGTCTAAGCGGAGGACCCATACATAATTGAAAACAAAATTCTTCGGAGGACCCTTACATAATTGAAAATAAAATTCTTCCGGGAACATAAACTGAAACCTCAATACCAAAGATAACAGTGAAAAAGCACAGTTCAGTAACCACAAATTCTGAGATAACTCAGGGGTCAGGACACAAACCAAGGAAAAACGTACACCCGTATACAAACTCACTTCCTCCTGGTATCACTTTAGTGGATGCTTTGTTGAGCCCTTGCTTACGGAAATAAAGTCTGGTGACTGAATGCAATCATTTGCTTTTAATAATCTCTATATCTTAAGTTTATCATGTCAAAATTAACATGAAGACCATTATTAATTTACACATATTAACATTTTCATATATGTTAGATCACTGACTTCATTTTAGAAAGAGCATTGGTGATTACAGAAAATCAAACCTGCAGTAATTATAAAGCAAAATAATATGAGGTGCAAATAACTTTGCAATTAAAAATTCCAATTAAAGGATTAAGACTGACATTGATGCACCATACAATAAACCATTTTTGTAGGTAACAAGGTTTACTGACAAATTTCATTAATGTCTTTTGTTATTGTTCTTTTTTTTCCTCCAGCTTTCTTTCATTAACTCTATCTTTTTCTAACTGGAAATTAATGTTTTCCACAAATGAACTATTGATTGATTGAGAATTGCAAAACGCTCGCTGTACATCTGAAACATAATCTTGCTTCATACAATGTTGTTATTTCATAACACAGGGATGTTTGGATGAAGAGCCTATAATTAAATAAGCAGCAAGCCTCCAGGATCCCATCTGATCGCTTGGAAACAGTCATCACTGCAAACAGTACACATTTAAACTATCACACTGGAATCCTAAATCTTAAACTCAACACAGAGATTAAACACCAGTAGAAAAATAAATATGGGTTGAGAACTAAAATTGTTTTTCCTTCAACACATGAAGAAAGTGTGTATACACAACTGACATCAAGAACAAGCTAACCAGAGACGAAATTGATGCAAACGATGCCAAGCAAAATTCAGTTTTCTGCCAAAGGTTTTCCCCAGGAGGTGAATAACATTTTCCATAAGTCTATGGAAATTGCAGAACTGGTTTGGTAATAAAATACTCTTAGCCACTTTTTATGTGTGATTTAACATCTCTGTTCTCTACTGAACAGTATAGGTTACATTAATTACATCGAGGGGAACCCATATTTATGTTCAATGAAAAGATTAGCAGTATTTTAATTCACTTGAGAAAATTTTACCATATGTAAAAATGAAATATGCATTTTTAAACTTACTTTTGATAGTGTAAGACTATTTATACAATTATAGTGTAATTCTGCAAGATTAAAATTAAATATAAAATTTTCAGCCAGGAGCACTTCATATTATGTTATGCTAATCTGCAGAGTATTATAATTAAAAGAGTTGCAATTTTCATAAAGTTACACGTGTAGGCCAATTCATCACTAGAAAGCTAGATAATCTTGGGGAAAAGAAGTAGGTTTTTAAAATATTTTCTGTCCAATTGTTCCTAAAATTCATTACAGGTGATTTTTCAAACAATAGAAAAATTAGCATATAAGTAATGTCAACTTTTAGCTTTAGTACATCATTAGTTACCTTCTTCGGGACTCCTTGTGTTCATAAACAAGATGTAATTGGCTGCTGTGTTTACTGTTTTCATTTTATTAGATCACGTCAAGAGATTAAAGAAAAGCAAACAATTGGGGCTGGAGTGGTGGCTCTGTGGTTACGGCACTTGCCTGGCATGCATGAGGAAACAGGTTTGAACCCCTACACCATGTACACAACGAAGTATCAGAGCAATGAAAGCCACGTGAGAAACTAAATAAAAATGATTCTCCCTTTCTCTCTCTCTCTCTCTCTCACTGTCCCTCTCTCTTTAAAAGAAAACAATCAAACAAAATTATGGAAAATATAAGAAATGCTGCAAAATTATAGTGGTGCCCTGGAACGGTCTCCAAAGTGTTCAGGAGAACAAAGGTGTTCCGAAGTTTTCAACCATGATGCTAAAGCAGGCACTCCCCAGGGCCCCATGCCTTCTAGCACTGAGACAATGTGCCCATAGACTCTCCTGGAAAGACACACACATTATCAGCATCCTTGGCCCAGCACCTGAGAACTTTGGATAATTTAACTTCACATTCATTTATTTATGAAGTCATCACAAATCCCTTGATAATATTTTGACCTAATTAATTAAGAAGCGTTAAGAGGGACTGAAGCAGTGGCTCAGTGGTTGGAGCACTTGCCTGGCATATGCAAGTACCTCCGTTCAAATGCCAGTACCAAATACGCAACTAAGTGTCAGAGAAATAAAGGCCAGATTAAAAAAATAAATAAAACTGATTCTCTCTCTCCTTCTCTCTTTTTCTTTACAAATTTTTTTTAAAAAAGAAGTGTTAAGAGAGGTTTGCATCTCTTTGCTAGTTTGCATATGCACTCCACTACTTTAGCCAATGGATGGCTATATTCTGATTGAGGAAACTGAATGAGTCTACAGCATTTACACTCAAGATCTTCTAGGGAAATTGAGATCTGTTTGTGCTGTAATCTTGACTCTAAGTGTTCAGGGTGAGAGCCAGCTCAAATTTTTTTCCATACTAAAGGAAGGAGGTCAATGATGGAGTTTAATTTTTAATTTCTTATACTTCACCTTTAGACACCCTTTTCCCGTGGTTTCAGTGTTTTTACTCTACTCCTCTTAGTGTGTCTCACCACTAATTTTGCCAGCTTCTATCCCACTCCCTCAGTTCTTTCCTTCTTCATAACTGCAAGAGCACGCAAAACCAAACATTGCTTTAAACAATACTCATTCCAAGCATATATTGTTTAAATATGGATGAATTTGTTTTTGGTTGTTTTACTTTTGCTAGAACACAAATTTGCAACAAAGAAAAAAAAAACTTTCCCATGATCTGTGGCAATACTTATGGCTTAGGCTAGAGAACTTAAAAATTAGCCATTCAACAAGTATTTACTAAGTCATGCTGTCTGGTGTTCAGCCCATGACAGAATCAAAGCAAGGGCAAAAAATATATGAGGTACTTAAACCTAAACCCAATGCTCCTAAAATTACTTAAAATTCAAAAAGAACAAAAGCATAAAAATTTAATATAACATTCTAAATGCAAACTACTGCTGAGGAAGAATAGCTAATTGAGCACAAACATTTACTTTTCAACCTAATCATACTGAAATGGATTAAAAAGTGTAGAAAGAGGGGCTGGAGCAGTGGCTCAGCAGTTTCTGCATGTGCCTTGCATGTGCAGGGACACGGTTCAAACCCCAGCACCACATACACAATGAAGTGTCTAAGCAATGAAAGCCACATGAAAAACTAAATAAAATTGATTCTCTCTGTCTCTCTCCCTCTCAGTGTCCCTCTCTCTTAAAAAAAAAAAAAAAAAGAAGTACAGGAAGAGAATATATTGACAAGAAGCAAAAGAGGTAGGAAGGTGGAGTGGCCAGGAAACCATGCGTATTCTGCAATGTTTAATGGAATTAGAGAAGGCAGGGGTAGGTAGGATTACTGTAAAGCTGCTGAAGAAAAGGAATGAAATTTCTGAGATGTGCCATCTTTGGACTATAATTTCCAGTGATTATAAAAGACCCCTATTGATGTGGTGGTAAAGAGAGAGAAGAAATATTCCACAATTCTATAATTAGGTCTCAATCTTTCAGTTTACGCTATTGGAAATAAACCATTTCTCTCTTTGTGATAATTAGTATTGCAGATATCATAGTATTCGCTAGGTATTTATTTCAGTGCTATATATTATTCGCTTCGGTTGTTTGTGTTGTTTCCCATTTTTCTGTGAGGTACTGGGAATCTACTGGGATAGTCCAAGTTCACAGGGTAGACATTCTGTTACTGAGGTAAATCAAGCCAAGAAACAGTGCATGTTGCTTCACACACACACAAATCATACAATAACTTCAACAATATTTTATTACAAATAACAAAAGAAATGAAACCCCCAAGCTAATGACCAGGCCTATGTAGGAATGGCTAGGAGGTCCCTCAAGTATTGACATCCACTTCTGCAGGAAAAAAAAAAAAAAAATATATATATATATATATATATATATTTAACACAAAGACTCTACACAAGGTGTGTCAATCTAGACTACTTCCATACCTCTTTAGAATACACAGAGTTGTTAAATGGAAAAGAGCAAACACAGAGAGTGTACCTCACATACTCTGCAGCATACAACACAATTCCAGATTCAAAAGAGCTCCCTCCACTCTTTCGAGACCTACAGGTAAAGTGGAATCCTCAAGTTCTGACACAATATACACTATATCAAAATAAACTAATCACCACCAAAGAACTATCAGGGAAGATACATTACAAAATCCACTTTGGAAATACACTGACAAATTCCTAGCAACCTGATATGCCAGAACATATTGACAAGAGAAGGCTGTGCTCTAAAAAGGAACACAAATAAAAGCAGAAGAAAAATCCATCCCAATACATGCATAAAACGCTACATAGGAATACAATAAATATGAAAAAACTGGGGCTAGAGCAGTGGCTTGGCAATTATGGCGCTTACCCGGTATGTGTGAGTACACGGGTTCAAACCCCAGCACCCACATACACAGCTAAGAGATAGAGCAACGAAAGTCATGTGAAAAACTCAATAAAAATTGATTCTCTCTGTCTCTCTTTCACTATCCTTCTCTCTTTAAAAAAAAGAAAGAAAGAAATATGAAAAAACAAGGTTACATGACACCTCCTAAAGTTCCTAATTCACCAGCTACTGACTCCAGAGATAATTGAAGTGGAGGAAATATCAGATAAAGAATTCAAAATATAATGTTTACATAAAAATGATCAATGTATTCCAAGAGAACACAGAAAACAATTGAACAAATTAAGGAAGATGGTACAGGATATGAATGAGAAAGTCAATAAGCAGATAGAGCTATTTAAAGAAGAACCAAACAGACATCTGTCAAATGAAAGACAATAAATCAAATGATATTTTGAGTTGAAAGTCTCTAATAGATTAGACTATGCTATATATATTACAGTGATACAGCTACATTAATGTTTACAGCAGCAAAATTCACAATACCTATGGAATTGTGTTGATTATGGAATCAACCCATATGCCCGCCATTGGATGAGTGAATCCAAAAACTGTGGTATGTATGTGTATATATGTATATGTATATACACACAATAAAATTCAATTCAGCTATTAAAAAGAACAAAATCATGGTCTTTATGGGTAAATGAATGGAAATTCAAAAAATTATGCTAGGTGAAATTAACCAAACTCAGAAACTCAAAGGTTGAGTGTTTTCTCTTATATGTGGTAGCTAGAGTGAAACAAAAGATAGGGTGAAAGATAGTAAGGTTTATATATTAGACCCATCAAACTCAGAGTAACATTCAATCTGGGGAAGTCTAGGTATGAAGGGGGAGCGGGGAGGGAAAGGAGAGGAGGAGGATGGTAAGGGGAAAATAGAGGCTATAAATACTGTATGGTATACTTTGCTCCCCTGAGATGCTGAATAATACTCATGCAAGCATTTATAACTAGAAAATGCAAAAAAATCATATGTATATACATATATATATATATATATATGTAATTGGGGGGATTGTTCAGTGGAGATAAGAGACCATGGAGTGAGGGGGATGTTGGGTAAGGTTTAGGTTCAAATTATATTGTCATAATGCATGCATGTATGAAAGTGTAACAACAAATCTTTTCATTATGTAACATTATAATGCGCCAATAAAAAAAAATTAGACCATGTTGAAGACAGAATCTCAGAGCAGGAAGACAAAATGGTCAGCCTTGAACTTTCAGACAGCATTAGAAAAAATGAAAATAAGTAACCACGAGCAGGATATATAAGAACTTTGGGAAAGCATTAAGAGATCAAATTTAGGAATGAACAAAATTAAGGAGGGTTGTGAGATTAAGGTTAATAGCTTGGATAACCTCTTCAAGAAAATAATAAATTTTACAAACTTTGAAGATGAGATGGACATCTAGATATACAGGATGCTTTCAGAGCACCAAACAGGATCAAAAATGAACCTCTCCATGATGCATTATAATTTAAATGTCTAACATACAGAACAAAGATAGAATTTTAGAAGTCTCAAGAAAAAAAATCAGGTCACATTTAAAGGTAAATCAATCAGAATTACTTCTTATTTCTTAGAACAAACTCAAATCCAGAAGGGCTTTAAATAATGGGTTCCTAATGCTGAAAGAAAATAACACCCAGTGAAAATTGGGATATCCAGCAACACTATCCCTGAGAATCAAAGAAATAAAACCTTCCAAAATCAGCAGAAACTAAAAGAATTCACAACTAGTAAGCCAGCAAAGTAGAAAATACTTAAAGAAATTCTATATACACAGAAGAAATCAAAAACCAATCACAGAACCCCTGCATGGATAAATCTCATTTAAAGAGTAGTGAATCAAATGAGAAACAGGACAAAATTAAACATTAGAAATAAATGAAAAGGGTAGGAATTAATAAACATCTCTATAATGACATTGAATGTAAATGTTCTTAATTGCCATATTAAAAGACACACGGTAGTAGAATGAATTAAAAATACCCAATTGTACATTGTTCTGCAAGAGTTTCACCTTACAGGCAAAGACAGCCACAAGCTAAAAGTGACAAGGGGGTAGCAACTGATGTAACAACCAAATGAAGCCTGAAAATAAGCAGGAGTAGCTATTCTCATATCCAACAAAGCAAACTTCAAGATGAAATTAATCAGAAGAGATAAAGAAGGTCACTTCGTACTGGTAATGGAATTAATACAAAAAGGACATAAAATAATGGTAAATACTTGTATCCCAAATGTCAGTGCACCTAATTACATAAAACAAACACAACTCAACTTAAAGACTTGGATAGTGTGATAATACTGGTTGACTTCAACACACCAATCTCACCAACAGGTCACCCAAATATAACCTCAGTAAAGACATTTCAGATCTAAAAAGCATTATAGATCAAAAGGACCTAACAAACATCTATAAAATATTTCATCCAACAGCCAAATTTACTTTCTTCTCAGCTGTTCATGGAAACTTCTGCAAATGGAACATATTTTAGGCCATTAAGCAACTCTCAGCAAATACAAGAATAAAATGGATATAATTTTGTCCATCATATCTGATCATAATTTAGAAATCAATACTAGAAGCTATATAAACACAGAGACTGAACAATACACTTTGGGTAAAATACACTATGAGTGCCCACATAAGAAAATCAGAAATCGCAAATAAACAACCTAATGATGCATTGCAAGAACAAACAAATTCTAATACCAGTAGAAAGAAAGAATTAAGATAAAAGCCTAAATCAATGAAATAGAGAATAAACAATATAAAGTATCAGTGAATTGAATAAATGTCTCTTTGAAAAGATAAATAAGATATAAACATTTAGCCAAACAAACCAAAAGAAGATCCAAATCAATAAAACTAGATATGAAAAAAGAGAAATAACACAGAAATCATTAGGAATATTAGGGACTGAAAACTTGTATTCCAATAAATTAAAAAACCTAAAGGAAGAAAATATATTTCTAGACACCTATAACCTTCCAAAACTGAATCAAAAGGGCATAGAAAATCTAAACAGACAAAAACTAGCAATGAGATAGAAATAGTAATAAAATGCCTTCCAACAAAGAAAAGCCCAAGACTAGATGGATTCTCAGCTGA
Organism: Aplodontia rufa; assembly: GCA_004027875.1. Lineage (NCBI taxonomy): Eukaryota > Metazoa > Chordata > Mammalia > Rodentia > Aplodontiidae > Aplodontia > Aplodontia rufa. Next base: position 12,163 of record PVKS010044088.1, read on the forward strand.
ATTCTACCAGACCTTTAAAGAAGAACTAATGTCAATGCTCCTCAAATTATTCCATGAAATAGAAGCGGGAGGAACACTTCCAAATTCATTCTGTGAAGTCTTTATCAGATAAAGACACATCAAAGAAAGAAAACTATAGACCAATATCACTGATAAATTTAGATGTAAATATTCTTAATGAAATACTAGCAAATCATATTCATAACATATTAAAATGTACATCATGACACACTTGATTTCATCACAGGGATGTAAGGATGATGTAACATATATAAGTCAATAAATGTAATTCACCACATAATCAGAATTATCATTTAGGCATCCTCCCAATAGATGCAAAGAAAGCTTTCAACAAAATTCAGCACCCATTCATAATCAAAACACAGAACAAAGGAGGGATAGAAGGAATCTACCTCAACATCATAAAGGTTACATATGAAAAATCCCAAATAAGCATAGAGAATGGAGAAAAACTGAAGGCATTCCTTTAAAACTCAGAACAAGGTAAGGATGCCCATTCTCGCCACTCCTGTTCAAAATAGTACTAGGAATTCTAGTTAGAACAAGAGAAGGAAATAAAAGGGATAAAAAAAATTAAAAAGAGAAATCACATTATCACAGTTTGCAGTTGATATGATCCTATATTAACAAAAATCCAAAAAGTTCCACTGAAAGATTGCTAGAGTTAATAAATAAATTTGGCAGTGTTAGTTTACAAAATCAACATACAAAAATCAGTAACTTTCATAAACTCCAAGAATAAACGTGATGAGAAATAAATTAGGAAAATAATTCCATTCACAGTAACCAAAAAATATAATACCTAGGAATAAATCTCATCAAAGAGGTAAAAGATCTATACAATGAAAATTATGGAACACTGAAGAAATAAACTGAAGAAGACACAAGAAGATGAAAAGACCTCCACATTCATGGATAGGTAGAATTTATATTGTTAAAATGGCCATACTACCAAAATCAATATATAATTCAATTCAGTGCCCATCAAAATACCAATGACATTCTTCACAGAACTATAAGGGACAGTACCAAAATTTAATTCAAAGAGTAAAAATCCCACACTAGCCAAAGCAACCCTAAGCCAAAATAAAAAATTTCAAAACCTGACTTCAAATTATATTAAAGAGCTCTAATAACAAAAACTGCATGGAAAAGGCATAAAAACAGACACAGACCAATGGAGTACAATATAATACAAAGAATCAAACCCTTATGGATACATTTATCTGATCTTTGACAAAGGGACCCAAAAATAGATTGCAGAAAAGACATCCTTTTAAAAAAAATGATGCTGGAAAAACTCGAAGAATGAGTCCAGATTCTTCTCTCTCACCCTGCATAAAAGTTGACTGAAAATGGATTAAAGACCTAGGAATTAGTAATTTCTAAAAAGAAAAAAGTAAGTAGGGTCAACACTCCAACATATAGGCATAGGCAATAACTTTCCCAATGGGACTCCTAAAACAATAAATAATAGCAAAAATTAATATATGAGATAACATCAAATTAAAAACTTCTACTCACCAAAGAAAATAATTAGGGATCTAAAAAGAAAACCTACAGAATGGGAGGAAATTTTTGCTAGATACTTTTCTGATAGAAGATTAATATTCAGAATATATAAAGAACTCAAAATAACACCACCAAAAACTCCACTTAATGAGCAAATGAATTAGATACTTCTCAAAAGAACAAATACAAATTGCCAACAAATATATGAAAAAAAAATGTTCAACATTGTCAGTAATTATGGAAATGCAAATCAAAACTACACTGAGATTTCATCTCACTTGATTTAGATTGGTAGCCACCAAGAATACAAACAATAATAAATGCTGGAGATGATGCAGAAAAAGTGAAACACTTTTACACTGCTGGTGGGATTGTAAATGTCTGCTTCCACTATGGAAATTGATATGGAGATTCCTCAAAAGACTAGGAATGTAACCTCCATATGAGCCAACTGCTCTGCAAATTTGTATGTATCCTAAAGAATTAAAAGTCAGCAAACTGTAATGATAAATGCACAATTCATAGTGGCCAAACTATGGAAGCAGCCTACGTGTCCATCAATGAATGAATGGATAAAGAAAATGTGGTATATCCACAAGATGGAGCCACACTAACACACTGTTGGTGGAGCTGCAGACTGGTACAGCCCCTCTGGAAAGCAGTATGGAGAATCCTTAAGAAATTAGGGATGACTCCACCATACGACCCTGCTATTCCACTCCTGGGTATCTTTCCAGGGGACTTAGAATCAGCACATTACAGTGACACAGCAATATCGATGTTCATGGCAGCACAATTTACCATT
>PVKS010044089.1:0-14529 GCA_004027875.1 Aplodontia rufa
ATCTACAGTATGATTTGAGTTTCAGTATTGGGATGTTCTAATACTGTTCTTCTTGCTTAGGATTGCTTTGGCTTTTCTGGGTATCTTCTTCCTTGAAATGAATGTTAGGACTGTTTTTTCTACATCTGTGAAGAATATCATTAGTATTTTGACAGGAATTTCCTTAAATCTGTGTGACACTTTTAATAGTATGGTGATTTTGAGAATAGTAATTCTGCCTATCCAGTAACATGAGCGATTTCGTCATCTTCTAAGTTCTTCAATTCCATTTCTTGTTGTCTTATAGTTTTCAGTATAGAGAACTTGCACCTCCTTGGTCAGATTTATTCCCAAGGTTTTTTTTTTTTTTTAAGTTATTGTGAATAGGAGAGTTTTCCTACATTCTTTTTAATTAACGATTGGAGAACAGAAAAGCAATTGATTTTTGTATGTTGATCTTGTTAACTTTTCCTTTACTTGATTTGTTTATTAGCCCTACAAGTCTTTCGGTGAAGGTTTTATTTTCTTGGTCTTCTGAATATAGGGTCATGCTATCCACAAACAGATGCTTTGACATTTTTTCCTATTTGCATCCCTTTGATTTCCTTCTCTTGCCTGATTGCTCTGACTAGTTTTAAGAAATATATTGAACAGGAGTGGTGAGCATAGACATTCTTCTCTTGCTCCTATTTTTAGAGGTAATTCTTTTAGCTTTTCCTCCTTCAAGTATGGTGTTATCCTTGGGTTTGTCATATATAGCTTTTACATTGTTTCGGTCAGCTCCCTAACCTCTCTAGTGTTTTAAACATGAAGTAATATTAGACTTTGTCAAATACTTTTTCTGCGTCTATTGATATAATCTTCTGACTGTTGTCCTTAAATCTCTGTGTGGTGAATTACATTTTGATTTCCATATGTTGAACCAATCTTGGAATCTTGGATCCCTGTGATGAAACACACTTGATCATGATGCATTATCTTCTTAATGTGTTTTTGAATGTTGTTTTGCCAATATTTTATTAAGGATTTTACATGTATGTTCGCAAGGGATATTGATATGAAGTTTTCCCTTGATATGTTTTAGTCTGGTTTTTGCATCAGGATGATACTGGCATTGTAAAATGAATTTGGCAGTGTTCCCTCCTTTTCTATTTCATGTAATAATTTAAGGAAAATTGGTATTAATTCTTCTTTAAAGGTCTGATAGAACTAGCTGAGAATCATCTGGTCCCGAGCTTTTCTTTGTCAGAAGGCTTTTAATAGCTGTTTTAATTTGTTTCATATGGCCTGTTTAAGTTTTCTGTTTCCTCTTGATTCACTTTGGGTAGGTAATATGTCCTTAGGAATTTGTCAATATCATCAAGATTTTCTAGTTTAGAATATACTCTTTTAAAATTGTTTCTATGATCCTCTGTATTTCAGAAGTATCTATGGTTATCTCCTTTTTCATCTCTAATTTTATAGAGTTGGGTCTTCTCTTTCTTTTGATTAATTTGGTTAAGGGTTTATCCTTATCTTCTCAAATAACCAATTTTGTTTCTTGTAATTCTTTTTCTTTTAGTCTTCGTTTCATTAATTTTGACTGATCTGTTTCTTGTCTTCCACTGATTTTGGCATTGGTTTCTTCTTTTTCTAGGGCCTTGAGGTACAATGTTAGACTATTTGGTATCTATTTTTTTTAATGTAGGAACTGAGTGCTATTAACTTTCCTCTTAGAATTTCCTGCATACTGTCCCAGAAATTTTGATATGTTATATCTCTGCTCTCATTATTTCTAAGAATTGTTTTTATTTTTCCCAATTTCTTCTGTTATCCATTCCTTACTCAAAAGCGTAATATTTAATCTCCATGTGTTAGTATTTTTTAGCTTACCTTTGATTACTAATTTTATTCCATTATGATCTGATAAGAGTCAAGAAACTCTTTTTCTTTTGTATTTTCTAAGATTTGTTTTGTGCCCTATATCTATTTTAAAGAAAGTTCTATGTGCCCTAAGAAGAAAGTGAATACAGTTATCAATAGATACAATTATACATGCTGATTAAGTTCATTTGCTTAATAATATTGTTTTTTACATTTGAGTGGTTTTATTCAATTTATTTCTGCATGACCTAAAAGTGAGGGAGATGTGTTGTAATGATTTAGTTTTATTGTATTGTGGTCATTTTATCTCTTTATATTGAGAAGAGTTTTTTTTTTTTACGTCTGTAGGAGCACAGTTATTTGCTCCTACACATCTTACATATTTTTATATTTACAATCACATCTTATTGTTGAATGATGCCTTTAAACAATATGAATTAACCGTATTTGTTTCTTCTGATTAATTCTGGCTTAAAGTCAATTCGGTCTGATATGAGAGTAGCTTCCTCTGTTCACATTTGGTTTTCATTTGCATGATATATCTTTTCCCACACTTTCGCCTTTCACCTTCAGTCTGTACATGTCTTTGTAAGATGAATCTCTTGTAAACAGCATATGATTAGGTCCTGTTTTTAAATCCAATTTTCCAATCTGTGTCTTTAACTGGAGACTTCAGACTATTCGTATTTAGTGTAATTATAGAGAGATGATTTTTATTTCCTGCCATTTTATTTCTAATGCTTAAATCAGACTTGTTTTTTAAATAAATGATAGCAGGGATTGGAGCTAGGAGTGTTCAACTACTGAGCCACATCTCCAGTCCTTTTTTATTTTGAGACAGGTTTTTGCTAAGTTGCTTAGGGCCTTGCTAAGTTGCTCAGGCTAGCTTTGAATTTGTGATGCTCCTGCCTCAGCCTCCCAAGCTGCTGGTGTTACAGTCATATACCAAAATGCCCAGCTTGCTTCTCTTTTAATTGATTAAACTTCTAGTGCAATTAATCACTATAATGGTTTTCATTTTTCTTGTTATTTATTCAACACAAAATATTTTCTTCTGTATGTTTTATAGTGCAGGCTTAGTGATTATGAATTTCTTTAGTTACAGCTTTTCATGGAATGTTTTTACTTCACCTTCAATTATGAAAGAAAGTTTTGCTGAATATAGTATTCTTAGAGGGCACCTGTTTTGTTTTAGGGCTTGTGACATATCATTTCACACTATGATTTTTGGAGTTGAGAAATCAGTTGAAATCTGAATTAGCTTACCTCTAAATGTGACCTTCTATTTTTCTCTGGTGGCTTTTAAAATTCTATCCTTAGTCTCTGTGTCTTGGAGAGGAGCTTTTTTGATACTGCCTAGAATTCAATATGTATCTTGTATTTAGATTTATATCTCATTGTTAAGACTTCTAAATTTTTCTTGTTATTTCATTGAAAAGACTACATGTCTTTAGTTTTTATTTAGGATCCTCTTTCTACCTAAAACGTGTCTTAAATTTGGTCTCTTAACATTACCCCAAACTTCTTTAATATTGTGAGGATGGTCTCTTAATATGTTTATTATTGACTTTATTTTCACAGTTATGTACTTTGTCTTCAAGGCCTGGGAATCTATCTACAAAGTGGTCTAATCAATGGAGATGTTTTTCATTGAATTTTTTGATATATTGAGTCTTCCATTTCCAAGATTTCCATTCGATTCTTTGTCGTAACCTCTTTATTAAAGTGATCTTTCACTTTCTATGTGTTTTCTTAGTCCATTCCTTAAATCATCTTTTAGCTTCTAAATTCTTTCTCCAACATGTCTTCCATTATGATGTCAGTAGGATCAAATGTATGGGCAGTTTTGAAGAGACATTTTCTAAAGAACTGGCCAACAGGTATATGAAAAGGTTGTTAACACCATTAATCATCATCAGAAGATAAGTCAAAACAGATATAACCTCACACCTGTTAGGATGTCTATTGTCAAAACAAAGAGAAAAGAAGCTGAAGCAGTTTCTCAGTGGGTAGAGCACTTGCCTGATATGCATAAGGACCTGGGTTCAAACCCCAGCACCACTTATAAAACTTAGTGTCAGAAAAACAACCACCCAGTTGAAAAAGATGAATAAAGTTTATTTTCTCTCTCTCTCCAAAATAAATAAAAAAATAAATGAAGAGTTAAGTTTTTATAGACTGTGGAATAAAGCAAACCCTTGAGTACTTGCTGTGTATATATAAATTGTTATAGCCATATGAAAAACAGTATAGCGGTTTCTTGAAAACTAAAAGTAGAACTACCTTATAATCCAGCGATTTCACTTCCAAATATATATCCCAAAAAAATGAATTCAGCATCTTGAAGGGATATTTGCATCCTCATGTTCATATGTTCATTACAGCATTATTTAAACTAGCCAAGGTATGGAAACATCATCATAAGTATCTTTTGATAGAATAAGGATTTAAAAAGTGAGGATTTATATATTTTGCATACACACACATCATACAAAGTATATTTTTCAGCTAGAAAAAAGAAAATAATGTAATTTGTAATAACAGAATGACTCTGGAGGAGATGTTAATCAAAGGCTACAAACTTTACTATGAGATGAATAAGTTCTGGGAATCCAAGATACAATATGAATGGAGGTGAATGTTAATTGAAGTACTCATTACATAATGTAAGGTCAAATGTAACAGACCTATTACTATAAGGGAGAACAATTATTTAACAAAGTCATAGTAGTAACTCAGACCAAGGACACCAAGGAGAGTTACAGGTTTCAAGGTTTGGGCTTAAATGACATAGACCATTCTTTCAAGGTGCCAGTCTTCTTGATATCAAGAGAAGTGTGTGACAATATTATAGTATATATAGAAAAGCATTGATCTTGAAGTGAGTCATGAAAAAACTATTGTTAAGTTATTTGTTAACCCAGGTGAACAATCATATCTCTTATCAGACCATTGCTTGCTCAAATGAGCAAACTCTTCTCCCAGTAGAGTATAACAGTAAGCCATTCTAGAGGGTAGCTGGTCTATACCTGAATATATGGAAATAAATAACCTGTGACTCAGCAATATTGATTTTAAACATATGCCTAAGAGAAACGCTTGCACATATTCACCACAGGAGATATGCATGAAAATACCCATTTTAGCAATGTCCTTACTTAAATGAATAATAAATTATTGTGCATTCATGCAATTCATAGAGCAGTGAAAACTGGATTAATGCTTGGGTATATAGATAGAACTCAAAAACTTAATACTGAGTGAAAAAATAAATTCTGGAGTATTACATATACTAGACAGCATCCATATACATTTTTAAAACAATGCAAAGGCATGTTTGCTTATGGATATCTGACAATAAAAATATGAAGCAGAAGGGAACACAGCATGTTTTGTGCAGCATTCTAAAAAAGGAGGTGAGATAATACAGTTGCAAAGGGGACCTCCCCATCATCCATAATGCTGTTTAATACACATGTAACACAAAGAATAAAAAAGGTAGATAAAGCCAAATGAAATGTGAAGCTAAAGTAATAATTTATTAACATTAATTCATTGTGGCTGCCAGATAGTGTGTTTGTAATGTTTTGTTATATATAATTTCCTATAGTTTTAAAACTTATCAACTTTCATTAAGAGAGAAAGAAGCAGTTCAACAAGGTTGGAAAATAGCTCAGACCAATCTAAAGAAAAACAGAATCTAAGTCAGCTAGTCTATTTTCACCTGTCATCCTCCTGATGTCACCAAACACAAAACCAGAAATTGCTTACATTTGAACACTTTTCCTGGTTTTCCAGAGTTTAAAGTCCTAAACTCAAAGATGTTTCTCTTTTCCCATAGTATACTATAATAGTCTATGGGAGCATGGGTTTCTCTATGTGGATCTTTAATGATCTAATGTCTATATTTTATGCAATAAATTGCTTGTTTTTCTTCAAATCTTAAGTGAACATTGTTCAAAGATCTAGACAAAAGAGTAAGATGAATACAAAAGTCTAGAAGCGAGAACAAAACTGACTTTGGCCTCATGTTTACCAAGGCATTTATCCCAAATTATCTAATACAGGGTCACATCCAAACAAGAGGAGTTGTATCCATTTCACTTTACCTTACTAGACTGGAAAAAAAATAAAATGGGTCATGGCAAGAGAGGGAAAAATGGAAACAGAGTGACAGAGAGCGCTGCTCCCCAGGATTAATGTTTCAATTAAAAAGAGAGCAGAACAGAGAAGGAGCAAATTTTAAGTTATCCACAAAAGAAAAAATAAAGGCAAAGAAAGAGAATAATAAGAGCAATAGCCAAAGAGTTGGAATGGGAATCATCAGAGAGTGTGGTACAAAAATCTTGAACTGGAATGTTTTTTCCATATGGAATGAAATGGGTTGGCAATAGTACTGAATGCCTTGAGACATCTCCGGACAGAGACTGAAATGACCCACTGCAGGGAACACTTGAGAGGTGAAGATAAAAGAAGGCGCAGAATGAAAGAAAGAAAGGAAGGGGATGCCTATTAGAGCGGCTGAAGAGTGGGAGGAAACTATTGTGTCATGTGGTATTTACTGAGGCATAATTAAAATGCACAGTTGTGAGTTCAGACAAATTACAGTTATTGATGCATTACTCAAAAGCAGGTAGAGGGCAATTCCATCACCCAGGAAAATTTGTGCTGGTTGTAGTCAATCACTCCCCTCACTCCCAGTGCCTAACACTGGTTTGTAAAATGTCACAAAAACAGAATCTAAGCATGCAGCATAGCGTTTTCCATACTTAGCAGACTTCATTTGAGATTCATCTACACTGTTGCAAGTGTCAGTAGCATGGTAGTGCCCACTTATCTAGTTTCACTTCTCATCACTTCCTATAGTATCCTGAAGCCAAAAAATATTAGATGGAAAATTTCCATTTCCAGCCTGGGACGCGAGTCATCCCTTTGTCCTGACAATCCACACAGTACACATCTGACCAGTAGTCGCTTCGTAGCTGTCTCCATTAACAGATCGGCCATGGTGCTATCACGAGGCTCATGGCCAACTAACCCCTACTTACTTATAATAGCCATAAGGCTAGAGTAGTGATGCTGGCAATTCACATATAACAAAGAGAAGCCATAAGCTATTTCCTTTAAATGAAAAGGTGGGAAAAAAAGAAACTCAATAAGAAGTCATAAGCTGAAGTTGCTAAGGTATAATGTAAGAACAAATCATTTATCTATGAAATTGTGAGGAAGGAAAAAGAAATCTAGTTCTGCTACTGCACCTTAAACTGCAGAAGTTGTGACCACAATGTGTGATATACCATTTGTTGATATGGAAAGGTGTTCAATTTGAAGCCCAGTACTATTCGCAGTTTCAGGCATTCCTTGGCCGTCTTGGAGCGCTGTCCCAGGAGGGACAAGGAAGGACTACTGTGTTCAGCTGTATGGAGCCCCAGTCGTCATTCATCCCATTCAAACTTCGCTTTGTGTGCACCTTGAGTTGGTTAGAATTAAAACCACAAAAATATGCATCTAGTTTCCCTTGGTTGTGAACCTAACTTTTATTTTTGCTGAGTAAATCTAATAAGTGAGATTAATGGGTCATAAGATTAATGTAGGTCAGGTGGGGTTTTGTTTTTGTTTTCCTGACCATTTTAACCAGTAGCTAAACTCATTGTGGTCTAAGAATCCTTTCCCTGTGAAATCATACTCACTTTTTTCATGTAATTGCCACTTGTATATTATCTTTGGTGAAAAGCGTGTACAAATGCTTTGCCAAAATTGTTTTATTGTGTTCTCTTCTTGAGTGTACTTTATAAATTCTGTACAGAAATCTTTTAAGCACATATGTATGGAAAATACTTCTTCCAATTAGTAGTTTATCCTTTCATTTTTCTAACAGTGTCTTTTGAAGAGCACAAGCTCCATACTATCATTATTTAGGGTATTTTCCCTTAAATTTTAAATGAAGTCTAATTTATTGTGTTTGGGGAGTCATATCTAAGAAACATGTTTCTAACTCAAATTTAGGAAAATTTTCTCCTATATTTTCTTCTAGAAGTTTTATAATTTTATGTTTTTATTGGGGCTAATTTATATATATATATATATATATATATATATATATATATATATATATATATATATATGGGTGTGGAGCTCTGTTTTTTTATTATTGATGTCAACAGCTCCTGAACTACGTGTGGACAATACTGTCCTTCCCTAACTGCTATTGAACCATGATAAAAAGTAGCTGTTCATACATATGTGGGTGTATATCTGGACATTTTATTATATTTCATTGATTTCTGTGTCAATGCCACAGTGATTCAATTACTACAGATTTACAGTAAACGTGAAGATTGGCTAGTGTTGTTCCTTCAACTTAATCTTTCAGTACTTTTTGGTTTCGAAATATTTTGTTTGCTTTAAATCTAATTCGTTCGTGCTGTTGGTAATATTATAAATCTTAAATTTTTGTTTTAACCTGTTTATCATTAATATATAGAATATAGTTGATTCTTTAATTATTGTCTTTGTATCTAGAAACTTTGCTCAAGTCACATTAGTTCCTGTGAACTTTCTGTAGAGTTGAGGCATTTCTACTTATGAAATAATACTGACAAAACATAAACAAGTTATATGATTATGTAAGTAACAGTTCATTACTTTCTATCCAATTTTGGCATCTTCTACTTATAATCATATGACTTACATATGTCATAAGTAATTTCTCATTACACAGGTAATAAATAGAGCTCTGTTCCTTCCTAGGCAATCCACATGCCTTCCTTTTCTTCCTCCTGCCTCTCTTTGCACTAGTGAGGATCCCAGTATGATGTTGATTAGGACTGATGAGAGCAGTTGTGTTTGGTTCTTTCCTGCTCTTGAGAGGAAAATCTTTCATCTTAAGTGTATTGCTAGTAAAGAGTTCTATAGATTATCAGATTGAGGACAATTTCTTCTATTTCTGGTTCACTGAGTTTGATCGTAAGTAAAGTAATTTGTAGTATGGGGGCTTTTGGTTCCCAAGTGCCTTTTCCACATCAGTTGGAGAAGATCATAAAGCTTTCTTTCTTTAATATTTGAAAGTGGTTAATTCCAATGATTGATTTTCTAAGGTTGCACCAATCTCGAATTAATAAGATAAGTTCCATTTGATCATTACATTATCTTCGTATAGGGCTGGATCTTATTTGCTAATATTTTTTAAAAGATGCTGTGTGTTCTCATGAAGCATTTTTCTTATACTATCTTATCTGTTTATGTTTTGAGAATGAGTCTGTGCTCAAAAATTCAATTGGGAAGTATGCCCTGCTTTTCTATTTTCTGGAAATTTATTGAGTGTTAAAGTATATAGAATAATCTGAACAATGATTCTTATTCAGAATTCATTAAAAAATGTTTCCAAACAAAAGTAACTGTAAAATTAAATACTATCAAAATTAAACATTGTTTCAAAATTTTAAAAAAAGTTAAATGAATTCTAAACACATGTATAATACTAATACTGTATACAGTTATACTGAAAACTAAAGAAAAATCATAATGTAAACAAAACAATTTTAAAAGAAACTAAAAAATACATGTTGCGTACTGATGAAATTAGTAGGGAAGTTGAAATTAGTGCTAGTTCTTTGCAGCACAGGTTTAAGATAATATACATCTTTAAATCACATCTCAACTCACTTCAGGTTAATTGAGTTATTCAGAAGATGCTGCATATATTATATCCACTTTTTGTAGACATATACCAAGCATTCTTTGGAGACAGATAGAAAAGGAGGTCCAAACTTCAAATGGCAAAATCAACAGTTATGTGATTTTGCCAAAGAATAATTATTGTGTTTTTACTACTTTCAATGCTAAAAATGTTGTGATGCAGAATGACTACTTACATCAAAAGTATCATTTAATTTCTTTTGTTTCTCTCAGATAGGGAGCTTTCACTTTGGATAAAATAGTAATACTTTAAAACATGAAATGTAATTTATTACAGAATATTTTACAGATTTTTTTTTGTACCAGGGATTGAACTGAGGGGCCCTTAATCACTGAGCAACCTCTTTTTATTTTGAAACAGGGTCCTGCTAAATTGCTGAGGCTGGCCTTGATCCTCTTGCCTCAGCCTCCCAAGTCACTGGGATTACAAGTATACACAACCAAGCCTAGCACTTATTTCATTTCTAACCCTGCTTTTCTCATGGCTGATATTTGGTGCATCCGATGCTTCAGTGGTATAATGCCTCAAGCAAAACTGGGGCGTAAAGGGGCGCAATGAGTAAGTGGGGGACATGGCATAAAAGTGCTGAGGGGGGGAAAGTTAAGCAGTCAGAGCAGTTAGAATGTTCCAGTCAATCAGGGGAAACTCAAGGGACACCTGGTTCTTTCTTTTTTAAGATCAATTTGACGTCCCCCAATGCTTGAAAGAAGGGTCTGGCAAGGTTGGTCCAGATGCAGACACTCCCTTCTGCTAAGCAAGGCACCACATTCTTTCTGTTGATGCCTGAGGCACAAATCCAAGCCTGGACCCAACGAGATATCCCATGCCCATGTCCTAGGTTTGGGGGAAGGGAGAGGATGACCACTGGAAGACAGGACATCCTATAAAACGGGCAAACCTAACTGACTCTTGGGCTCTGTCCCCTTCTCCCACTCAGGGGGAGTCTGCTCTGTTCTCTATGCTTTACTTTCTGTTATTTTATTAAAATAAAGACTCTCTACTATGCTTTCCTCGGTGTCCCTTGGTATCATTCTTTGTCTCCAGGGGACACCAACCCAACTTCCACCAAACCAGCATCAGTGTAACCATGTTTCTTAGACTCAAAACTTTACTGTCAAGTTAAACTTAATATTTATGGTTTTGAAATATTAGAAAAACTGACTGTTTCTTTGATCTAGGTGACTAGAAAGAAAAAAAATTGTACCAATGGTTTCCTTACCTTAGAAAACGCACTAAACAAGAAATGAGTCTAAAAAAAAATACAACTATGTCCTTCAGGCCCAGCTCCATACTACCTGGCATGCAATAAGCGCTGAATAAATGTTATTTCTTCTTAGCAGTCACAGATGATATAAAGGACTTTTATTCATGCATATTAGATTTCATATCATTTCCAGGAAACTTCTTTAGAATGTTTATATATAAGCTATAGAGAACTATCCAGTTAAACCATATGCCACAGGCAGCATAAATCTGTTTAACCCATTCATATTCTACACCAAATTATTTTTCTTCCATGCTCTTTCTTCTAAGGATATAACATTCCATTTCTTGCTAATTTTCTTTAGTTTTTTTAATTTGATTAATAAATTTCCACTTTTATTAAGCCTAACAGATAGCTGATCTAATTTGGAGGTTATAAATTATACAGTTATATGTGAATTGATTACAGCACATAACTCTAATAGACTGGCAATCTTTTCAGAGATTAGAAGTGCTGCTTAGTTCCCTTTCTATGGATGATTAATTTTCAGTGGTTATCAACTCTCAAACTGAAAATTAAGCAATATATATTTGCTTTGTGGATGGCCAGTTTTATTAAACAAGTAGAGTTGATACAATTAATTATCAATATCCTGCGAGGAGACGACAAAATTAAAACGTCTTAAAGGAAGCAGGCAGGTATCTATTGTCAGAGACAAAATTCAGTTACTGTTGGGAAGAAGTAGTTCCCAACAGCTCGTGATTTATGCAACCATCTGAGAATCAGGAACAGACTATTCCTAGAGTGCTTGGTTTTTGCATCTTTTAAGGAAATTGCTTTGCAGCAGCACTACTTTGGGTGGAGTGACTTGATGTTAAATGCTTCATTTGACTCAACAGATGTCTTTTCTTCTACAGTGCTGTTCAGAGGCTACTGCCATCTTTGGGGCTCTGCTCAAGCCAAGAGAAATTTGTCCACTCATTGAGCTCTTAAGCTTTTTTAGATATGTTTCCTGAACAAAAAGAAGACAATTAACTCTACCTAGAGAGGGTACTTTGCCTATTAACATTAATAGGATTATTAGTGGAGGTGGTGGATCAGATGTAAGGCTTGCTGTGGTTGTAATACAGATTAGGAGAGATAGTAAAATGGCTCTGTGGTCGGGACAATGGGCCCATTCAACCACACCTAGAAGCTAACAGGCATGCTCAGGGCTTGCAAATGCAAAAGACCATGAGGCTCACCTGTGGGAGTAACTCCTTTGTCTCAGAGGCAGGAAAACTAAGAAGTGGGGGTGAACACCCATGGGAACTAGGACAGATTTGCTACCTGTTTTACGAAGATTTTAACCAATGGTTTTGGTGCTTAGTTTCAATGTCTGTTTTACACTGAGTTTAACCAACGATGTTGGTGCTTTTCACCATGCCTGCTTTACGTGAATCTTAATCAAGGCTCCTACTCAAACCAATATAAATCCTGGCCTAACACACATAAAACAGGATTCTGCTTCCAGGTACGCCTCCGCATTGCAGAGACTCTGCTTTCCTTTCTTAAATAAATTCTACTCCTTTTACTCTTCCCTTCCATGGTTGTCCATGCATTGTATTCTTCAAATTTGAGAGACAAGAATCCAGAAGAAGACTGGCACTGAATTCTCGGGGTGTGTTTCAACACCAAGAGCTGCAACACGCCTCTCAACAGTAGTGGAGAAAACCCACTGGAAAGCTGGGGTTAGCTGGGAAGCTGCTAACACTATTTTGGCTACAGAGATCTGCAAAAAGCCCCAATTTTCAGTTTTAACTGTGAATAGCTGCAAACACTAGAAATTAGAAATGGGCTATTTTTGCTGCAGAGATGTACAGTGAGCCCAAAGTCCATTCACCAGCAGGAGCAGAAAATCTAGCCTCATCTCAAAACCCCCACATCAGTTGTATGTATGGAGGGGTTGAGGCTCTCAGCATTGAGGTCATTGATCATTTATGTTGCATGATAATGAACCTGGATCTCAGAGCTCAAGTATGACTCTGGATAGAGTTGTGAAAGGAAAAGATGTGACCAAAATAAAAGAGAGAGAGAGAAAGAAACATCTAGTTCAATTAGGACAGTGAAATCCAGAGTGCCAGGGAGTCCTGAGACTAGGGCTTCCATAATGGAAGAATGCAAAGACAGACAAAAAGTTTTGAGATTAAAATTTTCACCTTCACTCCTGATTATGACAAACATAAATGTCATATTTTTTGATGATGGCTAAAAAAAAATTCTACCTACATTCCCAAAGTATCTACCTACATTTCCCAAAGTGTTGGCTCACAAATCTTTTATTGGCAATATTATACCAATTAGTCCTTTGAAGAGTAAAGGAAAATAAAAGTATTTATTCTTTCTCCTTTCATAATACTACTTTTCTTGGAAACACATGCACTTGCACAAGCAGAAACACAGATGATGCACGCTCTGCCGTTCCAGCCTGAACCTGGGTCCATGTTCCATTTGTAGCCCCAATCTATAAACTTGGCCTCTTGCTATACAGGAAAACTTAGAATATTCCTTGCTTTTTATTATCTTTTGATGCAGGCTGTTTCTAAGAAGTTCTAGTCCTCTTTTATGCCTTGTTAAGTCTATTTTCCCCCAAAGTGCAGTTTAAATGTCAAATGATCTGTGAATATTTCTGTTCCCTCTCTAAGAAGCCTTAGTCTCTGGGTGATCAGCTGCTGATGGCTTGGTCTGAGTCAGACAAGAGGTCTTGGCCTCAGATGGCTGAATGAAGAACGCCCATTGGGCACTGGTTATTTGGCAGATGCTACAGACAAGGCTTTAAATGCTATTTTAATATCCCCAAAGTAATAAGATAGCTATTTTTATAATCCCATTTTGCAAGTGAGAAACCTAAGATTCCACTGCTTAAAGAATAAGCCCAGGGTCACAAAATTCATGAAGTTAAACCCAGGTAGCCTGATCCTAAATGCTATACATTCAAACAACATATATCACTGTCTCTCACACTCTCAGAAACACACAAGTAAACTGCTGTTTATTAAGAGGGTCCCTAAACAAGACACAGATACTTGAACACATCTGGACCTCCAAGAAGATATATCACCAGGCATGAGGAAATTACCCATATGTCCTTGAAAAATAAATCCAGACAAGGATAATAAGTAAACTATGGTGATAAGCAACATGCTTTTATGAATTATGAATAAATTCTTCTAAAAAAGGGATGGTACCACATTCGTCAGTCAAAAAATTAGAGGCACCTAGAGATGTATCTGTGAATCTACTGTATCTTTATAATCTTTTGTACTCTTATCAATATATGAAATATAGTTAACCTTTATTGAAAATCAATTTGATGTACTGGATATGGTCCTTTTACTTAATATTTACCATAATACTGTGACCCAGATGCTATTTTCAATGCCTCATTCCTACAATCAACAAAAGAAATTGAATCCCTGGCACACAATCACATGATAAACAGATGCAGAAAGAGTTTGAATCCAGCCAGTCTTGTTCCAAATTCCAAATTTGGAACCAAGATATCCATGCTATGATAGCCATTTCATCTCTCTCTCTCTCTCTCTCTCTCTCTCTCACACACACATACACACTATACACGCCCTCCAAAATAGCTAAAGAGCATTTCTTGTCCTGAATCAGGTTCAGTTTTCCTCAAATACTTTTGTCACTTCTATAAATACTCAGTTTAAAGAACACCTTGATGTGCTATTAAATATACGTACTAGATATCTCTAATTTTTTGACTGATGAATGTGTTACCAAG
>PVKS010044090.1:0-14522 GCA_004027875.1 Aplodontia rufa
AAAACTGAATAAAATGGTGAAAATCTTATTGTGCTTTATATTAGAAGGCCAATAGTACTAATACAAAAAGAATTCCCCCAAATCAAGGAGATTATCATATAATATAAGAATGGGAGAAAAAACAAATATCATATCACATTAAAATAATTTAAACGACTATTTTAAATTTGTCCAATTTGTTCATACTATCAAAAATGAAATTAAAACTCCATTAATATATTTTTCTTACCTTTTACAATTTTTTAAAAATCCAAATTTTGGCATATACTATTTTCATTTTCCTTTTTTTCTGTGTATCTCGTTGTATTTATTTTGATAAATTTTTATTTGTTAGATTATATAAAACTTACATAACTTATCAAAGTCCATACCAAAAAATAATAATAACTATGAGGTCTCAATATTTTTTAATTTGTAAATATATTGGTATCAGATGATATTATCTTACAATATTTAATTTAATTGTATTTTCTGATTAACATGTATCAGTTACACTATTAATGGGGCTCACTGTGATATTTGAACACATGCATACAGCATACACTGATTAACTTGGTATAATTTACATTTTCTTCTCCTAACCATTTATTTCTGGAGACTTCAATCTCCCTTCCTTCCTTCAAGAAAAGGCTCTCAATTTTTTCTCTGCCCCCCTATAGTAGGCACTTTTATTAATTTTTATTTACTCTTTAATATTTAATTCAGCAAATGTCTATATATATATATATATGCATACACACACACACACATACATGATGCTTCCTTCGTATTTGAACACTACATATTGTTCTTGTGAGTGAACGAACCATGGGTTATTCAGGTAGACCTCTACTCATAGGCATTTAGATTGTTTCCAAACCTACTATGATTACAAATTGTACCACAATAAATAATCTTATGTCTGAGTCTACTCAGATTTTTTATAATATTTTATAATAGTGGGCAAAAGCTAAATTTCATTTTTGTAGACACTGTTTAATTCCTCTCTTCTGGTATTATATATATATTTTTCACATTGGCAATATAAGGATGTCCCTACAGAAAATGCATTGTCAAAGTTTTGAGTATGGGCCCATGGGTTTTGTGGAGAGTGGCATCTTTAAGGAGTATTAATTTGGATTAGTCCTATTAGGAGTGAAGCTGACCCTATGTGCAGACCAGGTTTCATAGAAGCTATCCCCTGACATAGTCTCTCCCACTCATTCCTCTTCCTCTACTTTCTCATTTTAGGCCTAATCTTAGTTGATGAGTTTTCCTTATTTACTGAGACAAAAGGCAAGAGGGATGATAATTTCCTTCACTTTCAACATCTATTTGTATCTGTGCTTTTATACTCTACTTTAGGAGGGTCCAGAGACAGCAACCATTTCTTCTAATTTCAGAATCAAGCAGACAATAAATGCCTTTCTTGACACCACAATTCCTTTTACCTATCTCTCTATTTTTCCGCTCAGTAAAATAACTCTTCAAAAAATTGTCTCTTTTTCCTGTCTTCAGATACTCTTGCTGAAGTTCATTCTTGTTCATCAGATCTTGTCAAGGTTACCAATATCTTCCATGCTGCTAAATACAAAAATCAAGTCAGGGCTATTCTTATTTGGCCTATCAGCATCTTTTGACATAATTGATCACACCCTTCTTGAAATACTATCTTTGCTTTCAAGACAGCATGACTTTCTCATTTTTTCTCTTTTGAGATGCTCTTTATCCACCTCTGGAGCTGACTTTTTTTTTTCCTTTTTCTCAATTCCCTTAACTCTTAAATCTAGGGTAACTCAGGGCTCAGACATTGGATCTCTTTATTCCAACTCAGCTCCCTTGATGATCTCATCCATTTTGTGGCTTTAAATACTAGCTATGTAATTATTAGTTACTAAAAGAGACAGTGAACAGGGATAATAGATGAACAGATATTTGGTTGGCCAGTTACAGGCTCTGTGTCTTTAGAACAAATACTTAACTTCTTTGTGTCTCAATTTCATCATTATAAAATGTTGATAATTCTGGTTCTTGTCTCATGGGAATTTTGTAAAAATTAAATAACTAAACATGTACTAGACAGAACCATTCCTGACATATAGTAACTACAATAAACATATTAACTCATTCCATTATTTCAACTTCAGGGCAACTCTCTCCTACTCAAACTGCAGACTCGTGAGCAGAGTGGTTTTCTTTCTTTCTTTCAAATAGCATCATTTGGCTATTTTGTTAGGATTCCAACAGCCTATATAGAATATCTCCTGATTTTATGCTACAAATCTTTCCTGAAAGTCTTCCTTTTTTAGTAAAAGTAATTTCCATTCTGATAGGCAAATATATCTTTCTCTTACATTTAGTATTAGATGTGTCAGCAAATCTTTTTATTTGGCCTTCAAAATGGATCAATAATAGACTTTTTCTCACCACCATCATTGCTACGACTCTGACTGTTGTGAGCATCATCTTGCATGTGGATTATTGCTCCTAAGCTATACCCCTACTTTTGCTCTTAGCCCTCCTTAGTATGTGTTTCCAAATAACAAATATTTCCCGAGTAAGTCAGGAGAATATGTATCATCTCTCTCTCTCTGCGTTAAACACTCCTATGACTTTCCATCTCCAAAAGCCAAACTCATTGCCATCATTTACAAGATCTCAGCACATACACTACTGCGTGTCTGCGGTCTGACCTCCAATTCAGTGACCGATCCCTGGCTTTCTCTTCTCTGAACTCACTGGTCTCATACCTGTTCCTGGAACATTCACCGGTGTTCTCTTTCAGGATGTTTTTGTCTTGTTGGTCTCTCTGTCTGGAATGGTCTCCCCAGAGGTATCAATATTGCTGAATTCCTCATATTCTTAACTTCTTTATTCAGAAATCAATTCAATGGATAGGCCGTCCCTCAATCAGACCATTTAACATAGAATTCCGTCTTTCTTCCATCCCTGAACTTCTGTTATGTATTTTACTATATCCATTAGCACTTCTAGCATACTATATATTTTACTTGTTTTCCAACTATTTTATGTATTTCTCTAGAATGTAAGCTCCACAGGGATTCTTAATAGGTTCTTTTTTCTCTCTATGTTAAATCCTCAATAGAGAAACAGTTCCTGGCAAAAATATATGTATAAATATTAGCTGACAAATCAATGAACTGAGGAGGCCATTGATTACAAAAATTGATCACTATGTGTTAGAAAAGGCAATTTGCCATAGTATAACAAAGGCAGGTATGCAGGGCATTTGTTTATATCCATACCTAATAAATTGAAGGGAAAGAAAAAACCTAATAAATTGAAGGGAAAGAAAAAAATTAGTGTATGCTTCTCTCTTTCTTCCCACACAAATACACATATATTCATGTAAATTTAAGCCTATTCTAATTATGGACACTTGTTTATGACTTAAAGTTACAAAATACCGTGCAAAACAATAACTCAAGAGGGGCTGGAGTGGTGACTCAGTGGTTACAGTGCTTGTCTGGCATGCATGTAGACCCAGCCACCACATACACAACAAAGTGTTAGAGCAATGAGAACTAAATGAAAAACTAAATTCAATTGATTCTCTCTTTCTCTCTCTCACTCTCTCTTTCTCACTGTCCCTTTCTCTCTTTCAAAAAAAAAATAATTAAAAAACATCACACGAGACGTATGAAAGGGATCAAAAACAATTTATCCAGAAAGCAATAATGATATTCTGGTATATGACTTCTATATTATGTGTATATGATATATATGAGAAAATGAAGACTTTTATAAATGTATAAACCTTCATTATAGTTAAATTGCATGCTACCATTTTGCTAGAAATTTTGCTGGATGCTTACCATAAACTTTCATAGTTCTCCATTTTTGCATGTCAAAATATATATATTTATATATATTTTTTGACATCTTAAATTTAGATTAGTAAAAGTGATTATGGCAGATCGATGAAATTTGAACAGAAAAACAATGCAGTTCATTGCTTTGAAAAAGAAGGGAAATGACCTTCAGATACAGGGAATTTGGCCTTTGTGCATGTCAAGCAATCAGGATGGAAACATCTTGAATCTCTGAATCAGTACACGAAGATCAGATGGCCATGGAGTTGCCTAACTGCAGTAGATTCCATAGTGAGAAGTAAAGTTTCGTGAATTTAAGAGCTGCAGATTGCTAGTTAATTTCAGCAAAGTTTGTTCCACTCAAGCTAATATACTGTAATGACATTTTCCCCAATCATTAATTATTTTTCTACATAACTGTTTTATTCTTACATAACATTCTCATAGATACTTTAAAATGTAAATGTTTAAATGGTAGTGAAAGCAAACAGTGAAACTAAGTGTCCTAAAGTTCTCATTTCTAGTTTGCTTTGCCTTTTGTTCTCCCTCTAGAGAAGTTATTTGCTATCATATTCCCAATCTGATTCATCATGCTCACTGTGAAGAGTACCTTGGTTTCTCAATATAGAATTTGAAAGTTAGTCCACCCTTCTTTATAACAATATTGAGAGATCTCCTTGGTTGTGAAATAGCAATTTCACTTTCTCTTCCAATTAAAGAATCATATTCATATGCAGAATTACCACTTTTAGAGGTCTCTGTGATCCAGTTACAAAGAAGATTCTGACTTGCCCAATTACTTTCTTCCTCTACCTTAACTCCGTTGCACATCCTAAGAATCAAATTATGTGGGCATTTTATACAGAATTAGGATACAGGGGCTTTAAAAAGCTGTAGAAATGCATTGAATAGGCCTGGAGTCATGATTTTTAGGAAAGATGATGTTGTGGTAGAGGGGCAAAGTTACTGTACTATATAAAGGAAGCAACTGGGAAATAAGAGTAAACATATATGCTGTTTTCTCCATCTCTCACTCAAGGAACTTATTATGATAAATAAACAGTTATTTTTAAAATTAGTTTTGGGTTCTTCTCTTTGGTCTTTTTTGTTCAAAACATGGACAAAAGGTATGACTATATTTTATATAAAATTTTCTTCTATTCATAGCTCAAATCAGGTGTTTGGGTTTTGTTTGTTTGTTTGTTTGGCTTGTTCGCAGAAGCGGTCTTCCTATATTGCCCAGGCCAGCAGGCTGGTCTCTAATTCCTGACTCCAGAGATGCTTCAAATCATTTCCAATTACTTATCTTTGTTTCATATATCTTACATATTTTTGCTAGTATATTTGCAATTATATAAATTTATCTCAATTTTCAGTTTTTTTAAATTCACATTTCCTATTTTAAATTATATTCATCTAATTATTCATCTGATTAATTATCTGATTCAGTTAAAATCAGATAATTACCATCTAGATAAAAATCTTTGTTAGAAATCTGTTATTCCAATAGCAGATTTGATCCTATTCTTTATAGCATAGTGAAAATGAGTTGCTTTGTGGTTTATTAAATGACACTGTTGGAGTTTTGCAGTTTCCATTGTATTCTGTAGAGAGAAAATAGTCAATATTGCTAACATTCATTTACAAAAAAAATTAAATCAAACTTAATCTGAAGAGTTCAAAGTCTTTTTGTTTTGGGGAATTCAACACTGTTTGATCAAATAATATATGACCATATTTTATTATTGTAAAAATGCAAATCACTTTTGTCTTCAGAAAAATACCTTGAAAGCATTTAAAAGATATATTAGTGATGACACAATTTATATTGCACCTTAATTTTATAGCCTAAATGGAGCAGACCATCTATATTATATCAACATACAGATTTATATGTTTCAGTGTTCACTTCCACAGAAGTTCAATATTTTCTTTCCCAAATCAAGACAGGAAAATGATTATACACACTATGTACTTGCCAAAACAGAGCACACATTTCTATAGCTGTGCTACACATAGCAATGTCTCAGTGGATGAGAAATAAAAATGTAAAAATGCATGTATTGATGCAGTTATTAAGTGAATGCAAATGAATTCAATCACTTAAAACTATTTTAGTAAAATTGGCAAATAATTTGGTAACAGTAATTTGTTTTTAGTAAGAGCATAAAAATACCCAAAATGTTATATAGTTAGCGATAATATAAATTACTAATTTTCAAAGCTGAGCTCATAGTTTTTAAATATAAAAGATGCAATTTTGCTTATATATGGCCCAGAATTTCCATATGTAGAAATTTGTCATCAGTAAAACATTATGCTTTGGGCAAACATTTTGAAGCTAAAATGCTTATCATAAACTGTTTATTACCACTAATATCTGAAAAGACAAATAAATTAAAACAGAAATAAAACACAATGATGAAACTAAAAGAAAAATATGACCTACTTTATTTATATTATATTGCAGAACACTTATTTTGTGGGGAAAATATTCCCATTAAATGAAAGAGTAAGCTGTTTACATGTTATACTTTGTGAGGTTTACATAGATGACATATTGTGATGTATGTATATGTATATATTTATACATATGCACAGATGTGCACACAATCATGATGCTAATTTCAGTCCCAATATACAATAGTAGCCCAATAAGATCACACATCCTCATGAAATCACATTTCTCTTGGTTTGTATAAGGATACTCCATGATTATATGGAAATAATAGTGCTCAGCAAAGTATTTCTTAGACACGTCCTTATGATTAAATGGTGCTGGGCTGTGCTATGTGTGTGGGTGTGTATGTGTATGTATGTGTGTAGAGACAGATACACAGAGAGAAAGAGATTGATAAGAGATAAAAGTTATAAAATATATTATTGGTAATGGAAATCTCTGGTGTTTGCACTATGAGTTATTCTAATTATCTTCTTTTTTATTGTTTTTCTTGATTTTCAACTATTCAAGGTCATGAGGACCTTCATTCCCAGTCACTGTCAAAACTCCATGGGTTGGGAAAATGGAAAAGATATTATTCCAAGTGGTTCTGGACTCATTTGTAACAGAAAGAATATATGGCCAATCATTTCATTGGATCTTGTTAGTTACGTCCAGAAATTAGGCATGACTAAAGCAGGTCTCAGAGGCACTAGTAATTTCATAGTGTATAGAGACAAGTCGCTCTGATCTTAGTGTTGGTAAGAGAGAAAGCACTGGAAATACTGTGAACAGTACACATGACTCCAACACTTAGGAAGAGAGAGAGAGGGAGAAGAGGAAGGAAGATAAGTGATGAAACATTGCTATTAAAGAGATTCTTCACTGATAAGCCTCTGTTCCTGTTGTGGTAAGTGAAGTTCTTTCCTTGAACTTTGTTTTTTAATTAGCTAATTGTTTATCAAAACATCCAGCACTACTTTGCCTGTATTTTAACCTATAAGGCAAAAACTCACTGAAATAAAATCAAAAGAAAACCACTGAATGTATAGTTGAAAAAAATGAATTCTAGATCCACTCATCCATTTTTATAAGTTTTGGCATAATCTATTTTATTCTCATATCCTTGTGATTATCCATATTGCTAAGGCTTACATTAAAATTACTTCATGTATTTAGTGTCTATCATTACAGTGGAATAATATTTGATCTAGTTGAGGCTGGAAATGTCTGTTCCCATTAGTGATCTCCAAGAAAAGATAATTTTTTTTTATTTTTTTAAAGAGAGAGGGACAGTGAGAGAGACAGAGAAAGAGAGAAACAACTTTATTTAGTTTTTCACGTGGCCTCAGTTGTTCCAACACTTAGTTGTGTACGTGGTGCTGGGGTTTGAACCTGGGTCCTCGTGCTTGCTAGGCAAGCACCGAAACCGCTGGGTCACCGCTCCAGCCCCAAAGAAGATAAATATTTTTAGATCAAGGTAGTCTTTCGGTCTCCTTGTCTTTTCATCACGATTTATTCTAATGCATATGATTAATCAGTTCTGAATTCTAACTCTGTAATATTGCCAAATATATTTTTGTAGTAGGCTCTGTGGATACTTGATGTAGGGCTTTTACAAAGCATGGTATTTAGTCTCCAAGATGATTATGGTCTTTCTGAAAATGTTCTTAGAGCCATCAGTTTTAAGGTTCCCCATCACGTACCCTCTAACTAGAAAAGGTAATCCTTGCAGGGGCATTGGATATTTTATTAAAATAGTGATGTCAAGTTGGAAAGACCCATAAGTAATGACCCAAGCAATTCAGCAACGTCAGGCAGAGTTCATGAGATTGATGATTTAAAAAAAAGCATTCATTTCAATACTATCACTTAACAGTCAACAGCATTTAGATTCATCAATGACAATTTGTGCATTTCCCAAGACTAGTGAGATATGCTGACATTGAGTCTTTTAGAGAAAAGATACAGTCTATAAAGTCATTCAATCAAAAGTCAACTTTTAGAAAACAACTTCATGTTATTTTAAGCATCCTACAGGTCAGTTTTTAGGGAACGGGGTTTTGCTATGATGTGTTCGTTATCATCACTAAAGACTTAAGAGCCAAAAATAAAGATTTATTCCAAGAAGTAATCTATACCATAGAAGATTGTAACTTTTAAAAAAGTGCAAATATAAGTAATAATTTGTAACTCTTAATTACCTTAATATGAAATTAACACTTTCCTAGTGTCTTCTTTCCTGCTAAAATCTCTAGAAAGCAAAAATATCAGAATTAACAGTCTCATTCATGTATGTCATGTGTTTTCATTGACTGAAAAGAGGCCTAATATGCCTAATTGGATAAATACAGTCTTTACTAGCGGAGATTTTGGAATGGCTCTTCTGTTTGTGATGTCATTGTTTTTCCTTATAAAAATCAGGAAAAACAATGCATTTGTAACATCACTCTTCTAGGACTGAGATCTGCATGTCATTAGCATCTTGTGTCCTTGTAACTGATAAATGTTTCTCTGTGGGTGCCTCATGGCACTCAAAGCTAGCCTACAGCCTTTCCAGAAGGCAAATAATCAGCCCCAGACATAATCTGATTCAAAAGTCAACTCAAATTAACTACATTTCTCATGCATCTCCCATTTATGAAAATAAATTTCATATAAAGTCTGTCAAAATGCATCTGTTTGAACTTAATTCCATTCCTTCTTTTACTGAGGAACAGGAGAGCTCTAGACACTCAAGAGGGTCTAGAGATGGTTCCATCCAGGTTCAGTGATTTGATCTTAAAATCTTTGTTAAGTTATTTACACTGCACTTTGAAAGAGAGCATATTTGACTAGTTAATGGACCCATTATAATATTTTTATATCTATAAAATAGAAAAGTTAAATATGTAGATATAATTTGCAGATACAATAAAATCTCAATTATGCATTTATGTTTGTCTGTTATCTGTGATCTACTTTGTTACCTAAATCTGTTTCTTTTGCTATCTTCATAAGGTTTTATATATCTTTTAAACAATTCTACTTGCTATACTAATTCTATCTCTTTTAGAGCCCTGCATATGGTAGAATACAATGTAGCCATTTTATACTTTCCTTCTGAATATGGCTGATTTGGTATTTATTACTATTACTACTGGATTTTAGGGGCTTGGTCAAGTTTTCAAGAACTTATCATTCTCATTTTTTTTTTGCTGTTGTGGATCTTGTCACGAACATGACTATAACCTGCATCACTATCTTCTTTGTTGGGGATAAACGGTGTTTATAGTGCATTCCAATGCCCTGTGTCTTTCTGAAGAACTTTCTCTCCCTCTATATTACAGAAAAATTTATTCATCTAGCCCACACAAATATCTATTTTTTGGATAGGAAACAGCTAACTTCTGTGTAGTTCTACAAGGAAGATAGTTCTCAACAAGAAGCTAAGAAAAACTTTTATTTATATGCTTTCTATTTCTTAAAAATAATGTAACCATATATCAAAGATTGTTAGCTGGCAGAGAACAAGAGAAACTCTCTTCACTTCTTTCTTTCACTTGTTAGTATCCACTAAATACAGGAAGTAATTTTAATGTAAGCCTTAGCAATAATCCATTTTTTCAATTATATCCTTTTTTTTTTCATGTGCCACGCGTTTTCTTCTTCTGAAAAGTTTGTGTAGCTCCTCTCCTTCTCCCTGGCTTTTTGACACTTAATCTTTCTTCAGATAGTCTTCAAGCAAAAATTTCCCATGGAAGACACTCCGGGTCTACTATTGAATACCAGTCCCTTGGTTATAGGCACACAACCTCTCTCTCACGTGTCAGGCTCTTAGTAAGGACCACTATGTAAATGGAGGTTGGGGAAGCAGAGGTTAGTATGCATTTCCTTTTTTTATTGCCTCATTTAGTGTTTTCCAGTGTTCCTTGGAACATTTAACTAAGCTGATGGAGCTTCGAGGATCACAGCAAAGGGTAAGTAAGAGTATATCAAGCTGAGGACCAAATGCAGGCATGCTTTGATTCAGCGGATGCGAAAACTGATGGAACAAAGCGCATAAGCAGTGGCTAATACTCAGGATGGGGGTGGAGTTCCCCACATTCTTATCTAAGAATCTCCCCCAAGAGAAAAGGAAGGCAGTGTTAAACACTTTTAATATATTTAAGAAAAATAACATTTTTATAATTGAATTTACCCAGATATGAGAAGTTTGTTTTTCTGTATTGGAAAGAATGGAGGTTTGATAGAGAAATAAATATAATCATAGAAAAATGAAAGTACATTTTTGTATCCCCTGTTGATTTTATAAACTTGTGTCTTAAATATATTTGTGTGATTAGGAGTCAGTATCTGTCGTCTTCAATAGCTTTCAAAATTCCATGAAAAAACATTTTCTATTTTCTTTCTTTAAATTTTATCACTTCTCTCTTGCCTTTTTAACAGTATCTTATACACCATGGAAGCTAAAAATTATTGAAGAAATAAGCCATAAATATAGAGCAAAATGGCACAATCATATATATCATTAATACATCATAAAATATTTTCCATAATTTAAGTAAGTTTTTGTAGTTTTTCCTGATTATTAAAAATTCATGCAGAATTGGTATTTACAGAATTTATTTTGGTACAAACTTGTGGTAGAGATGGGCCTTTACCTTTTTTCATGGTTACTAATTGTTGAAATACTGTTTGGATGACAGCTGCAGCTGCTGTGGCTGCTGAGGGGAGTGGGGAATGCAGGCAGAGAGAAGGGAAACTTTAGTGGATTAAAAAATAAAGACTATGGGTACCGGTGGAATAGAGGGGGAAGCTGATCTTAAGGGACCCAGGTGGGGTAAGTGGGTGAGTGAAAACCAAATGGAATTTCCAGGCCCACCAGCAGATAGTTCAGGGGGATCTGGGATCACTGATAACAGTAGTATTTGTAAGTGCTGTGTGGCAGTAAGCAGAAAGACAGGAGATCAGGAATTCATAAAGGAAGTTGCCAGTGAACCCAGAAGTCATCTATTATGATCTCCAGAGTGTGCCTCAACCAGAGTGACTGAAATAGGCACCAAAAGAAATTGCTCTGGAGTGTACAGGCTCTGAAAACCTAAGGAGAGCTCCTTAGGCTGCAGGTATACCATAAGAGCTATAGGAAAGACACCTATGGTACACACGCACAGGAGCATCTACACTCTAGGATAAATGTCTGGTAATTCACATTCATAACAGTTAATGTGAAACTGGAGGCTTAGTGCCTACACACCTAAAGGTGGATTTTACAGGAAGCTCCAGAGATCCAGATGTCCAGAAGAGACCTGTATCCCCCCAGCAATGGGGCTCATGTTTCAAATCTGAAATACATACTGATCCAGGTCCAAAGGTCAACTAAGACTATACCCAAACTACAAGAACTCAATTTAGAACTCTTCCCCAGCCCCACTACAGAAATACAAAATTTGTCAGCAATCCTCAGGTTACCAGGTTATCCAGCTCCAAATTGTGAGACAGGAAACTTAGACCTGCTACAAACAGCTTTGCTTCCCAGCCAGAGCAGCCTGCAGATATGTGAGGAACACAAAGACTGCCACCCTTGACACAGGAGTTGCAGAGTCTAAAATTATTAGTAAAGGATGGAAATCCATCCTCACCACCAATTTTGAACATCTCAGTGGAACAAACCCTTTATTTCTCATTAAGATTTTTTATTTGTCATATATACATACAATGGAGTTCTACTACTCAGCTATTAGAGCAATATCATGGCTTTTATAGATAAATCCATGGAAATAAAAAACATCATGCTGAGCAAAATAAACCACCAAACCTAGAGATTTAAGGGTCAAATGTTTTATCTCATTTGCTTGAGCTAGAGTAAAACCAAGCATAGGGTGAAAGTTAGACAAATTTATTTATAGACATATGAAATTTCAAGTACCACTTAATCTGTGGGGACTATGGCTATGGGATAGGTAAGAGGGTGGGAAGAGGAAAGAAGAGAGTGGGGAGGGAGGGAAGAGGGGGGTTATTAATTCTGTATGGTATACTTGACTCCCTTGAGAAGTCAAATAATATTCATGCAGGTATTTAAATCTTAAAAATTCAAAAAAATTAATTTAAATATATATGGACATTTATATATGTAAAAGGGGGGAATTACACTGGAGAAAAGAGAGTGGGGAGTGTGCAAAGGGTTGAAGACACTGGGTAAGTATTGAGTTCAATTTACATCATCATTACATATATACATACATATATACGAATGTGTAGCCATGAATCCCATCAATATGTGAGAACGTGCTGAGCTAATTAAAGGGAAAAAAAGAATTTTTATCTTTTTATTCTCCTTTTCTCCTCCATATTCCCATGCTTTTCTTTTAAATTTTAATTTTTTATCCAAATATCATTTTATTACATTTTATTATTGTTTAATTTTCCCCACTGTGATATTGTGTGTGTGTGAGAGAGGGGAATGTTCAGTGCACAGATAGGTTCAGAAATACATATATATATACATATATATATATGTGTGTGTATATATATATGCACACATGCACACACATATACATATTCATATAATACATATATACACACAAACATATATATTTTCATATAATTTTATTTTCATTTAAATCGCTTTCTGCTTCACCCGTTTGTTATTTGCCCTTTGTTGAACTTAGGTGGGGTATAATATACATGAGTTTGAACTGTTTTAATCTTACATTTGCTTGTTTGTTCATAGTTCAATTTTTATTCCTCCTATTTCCCCTTCTTCACTCTCTTCCCTTACTAACACCAAATTTTCATATTCTTTTCTCCTTTTTAAAATTACATTTAATTTTTATTTCTATTTCTTTTTTTTAAATAAAGAAATAGGGATGGTGAGAGAGAGACAGAGGAAAAAAATTTTTATTTAGTTTTTCCATGTGGCTTTTGTTGCTCCCATACTTCATTGTGTACATGGTGCTGGGGTTTGAAGCTGCATACATACACATGCCAGGCAGGCGCAGTAACTGTCAAGCTACCGCTCCAGCCCAAAATCTGTTTACTGTGTCCTGCCTCTCCTCTTCAGTCTTTTAAATATCTCAACTTTCTCTTGCATTCCTATGCCATCTTCTCTTAAGAAACTATAAACTTACTATCTAATAGAATTATACAGTTTATGCAGTTCCTACCCCATTCATGTTGTTGTGGTTACTAATAGAGTGGATGATGTCTAATGACCAATGTAATTCAGCTTTTTATTGTAGGTGATAATATGAAATCTTGCTCCCACAATTTCTTTATAGGCAGTGACTAGTATTATAGATGTCAAAATAGACACCAGACATTTAATTAATATGCATCTGTTGCTAACTTTAGTGCTACCCCTGTCTTCCCTCTTCCTCTAAGAGAGACTAGAAAGTGATTGAGGCACTTCAAGTTCACAGAGTTAGGGATCTTGCTGCCAAGCAGTGCTCACAACTTAGCCAGCTAACAGCAAATCTCACCCCCCACACATTCTGGCCCCACCAAGCCTCAACATTATTTCAACACAGAGAACTGGGAAGATAAACCAGCAGAGTGGGTGCATGCTTATAAATCCAGTGACTTGGGAGGTTTTAGGCAGGAGGATTATCAGTTTGAGGCCAGCAAGACCCTAAGCATGTTAGCAAGAATCTATCTCAAAATAAAAATATAATAAGGACTAGGGATGTGGGAACATGAGTTCAGTGGGCTCAATCTTTGGTACCAAGAAAAAAGAAAAAAATTAAAAAGAACTGGGGAGACAAAAAACCCCAAAGCAACAACCAGGCCCTAAGGAGGAACAGCTAGAGGGGAACCTCAAGTCCCACTGTTGGGCACCTACTCATGCATTAAAAACAGATGGAACTCCCAGAAGAAAATGAATAGATAACTAAACACAAATGGACATGTGTAAAAAAGAGGGAGTAAAATCCATCAAAATTTATGTGCAAATCCAAGCCTCCTGAAAACATATAGAAAGAGCAAACAAACATCCCCCCAAAACTCACAATCTCTCCAAAATATCCTATAGTTGTGGAAGTAGATGAAATTCCACATAATTATAATAAAAACTGATTCTTAAATATTCAATGAACTAAAAGGTGATCTAGGGAACATATTAAGAAAGCAAATACAGCAAGTGGAAGACCATTCCAATGCAGAAATAGAGACATTGAAAAGAAACCAATTAGAACTCCTGGAAATGAAAGACAAATGAATCAAATTAAAAATCCACTTGAAAGCATCAGCAACAGATTAAAGGTACATAAACTTGAATACTCAGTATGCAATGA
>PVKS010044091.1:0-14525 GCA_004027875.1 Aplodontia rufa
TTTTTTTTTTTTTTTTTTTAAGAGAGAAGGACAGTGAGAGAGAGAGAGAGAATCAATTTTTATTGAGGTTTTCACATGGCTTTCGTTGCTCCAACACTTAGTTGTGTACGTGGGTGCTGGGGTTTGAACCCGTGTACTTGCGCATGCCAGGCAAGCGCCGTAACCACCGAGTCACCGCTCCAGCCCTAGCCTATGAATTCTTAATACATACATTGACGCTTTCCTAGTGTGCTTCTGACCACTCCCCAACTGATTAAACTTGTCCTTGACTTAGTCATGGACACAAGGGTGAAAGCTATGCTTCCTTGCTCCCACCAAAATCGTAGGTCAACTTTCTAATTTTTGTCTTTTTTGTTTTTTTGACCTTTTTTGGGATTGGAGCTCAATAGAGATTTTAGTCCCCAAAACTTTTTCTTTAATGTAAAAGTGAGATGCTACAGAGTAGAGTGAGTCAGCTCAGAACACATCACTGGCTTTTGGAAGATCGAGTGTGAAGACTAGGAGTTACCTTGCACATCAGAAGCCCCTGCATTTCCTAATCCCTCCCCAAATACTGAACTCAGTGACCTCCTCATAGAATAAATCTTTGCCAATGGATCCCAATACAATTATGCAGTATGATATGGGAGAAGTCTAGGTTATATAATCAAGTTAGGTTTGGATTGTGGCCTGGTTGCTTATTAACTGCACAGATTTTGTTAAAAATAACAGCTTCTCAGCCTGTTTCCTCATCTGCAAAATGTAGACTGTTATCTCCATTTCATGAATCTATACTGGTGAAATGGTATATGTATGAAGTGTTTGGTACACAGTAAATTGCAACTATAATATTCAGTAAATTATAAATTTGCAGTTTTGATTTTTCTTAATAATGCTTAGAATTTGGCATAAATCTTTCTAAAATGAGGAAATGCATCATGGATTTAATTTTTATTTCCTTTCCCCTCAGAATGTTGTAATTATTTGAGCCAATGTATTACTTAAGAGTTTGATGCAATACTTTTTGTAAAAGATCCTTTTCTTTAAAAAAATCACCAAGAATGAAGCATTTTGGAAAGTAAATGCTTACAGCATTTGCTCCAGCTAAGCTGGGTGACAGAGATAAAGTTGTTTGTTGTTTTTTTTTTTTCCCTTTTGACACAGTGCTGAGCTCATTGTTTTATCTGAATGAAAGCCTATGACATTCCCTTGATAAACACTTAGAGAGCTCTATCAGGCCTCAGCATTAACTTTCCTGACAGCTTCCTAAGTGGTCTTGACCTTCCGCTCTTTATCATGATACTGCCTTACCTTTCACAAGCAGGCACAAAGAAGGGGGAATAAATGGAGAACTGCTACCCCCTCTAAACCACTGCTAGGTTCTAACATACTTGTGCTTTATATCACACAGGAGTGTTGGTAATGTGTTTTAACATCAATTTTGAGGGTCACACTGGATGGTTTTAAAAGCCTGTCCTCCCCTGACTTCTAAACTCCAGAATGTTCAAACACTTGTAGCTTTCAGTGAAAACCTACAGGGCTCCCTGTCATGGGATCACTGTAGGACTAGTTTCTGCATTGGAGAACACAGGATTTAGTTCACTAAGTATGCATGAGTCAAAGAAAATACTATTGTTAAAAATTGTTTTTTCCTCCCTCTGAAGTTCATACTAACTGTATTAGTCAGCTTT
The DNA here is from genome assembly GCA_004027875.1 of Aplodontia rufa. Classification (NCBI taxonomy): domain Eukaryota; kingdom Metazoa; phylum Chordata; class Mammalia; order Rodentia; family Aplodontiidae; genus Aplodontia; species Aplodontia rufa. The sequence goes on from PVKS010044091.1 coordinate 1,671, forward strand.
TCATTGAAATGACCAAAATACCTGACAAAAACAATTTGGAGGAGGAAAAGTTTATTTCGACTCATGGTTTCACAGACTTAGTCCATGGTCAGCTGCTCTATTGCTCTGGGACCAAGGTGAAGCAAATGGGAATGGCAGAGAGAAGCTGCTCACCTCATAGCAGCCAGGAAGCAGGGAAAGACAGTGGAAAAGGGTCTGCAGGAAAGATGCACTCTTCCAGGGCCAGTCCCCAGTGACCCACCTCCTCCAGCCATGCTCCACCTGCCTACAGTTACCACCCCCGTCAGTCCATTCAAACTAGGATGGGCTGATTAGGTTATGGCTCTCAGAGTACAATCATTTTACTTCCAAACACTTCTGCTTTGTGGGGATACCCTCACGCCCAAATCAATAAAGAGCTATCAGAAATTATTCCAGAAAAATATTATAATAGAATGTAACAAACACCCCCACAGCTGGTCCATGGGCCAAGCCATACTTCAAAAGTGAGAGGTTTCACTAACCAGGTGAGGCAGTTTATGGACTACAGAATCTAAGCTAGGAGTCTGCTAACCAGACCCAGATAAATTATTAAAGGAAACATGAGGCTGTTCTCCATGAAGATAATTAACCCGCCTTTCCATCAATGTCCCTTAGTGTTTTTGACAGGGGCATGCTAGACTGGATGGATCTTTACTTTGGTACCATCCAGATCTGTGCTTTCCCAAACTGGTTGCACAAGAAGAGTCAAAATAATCCTAACACCCGGCCCCATCCCCAGAGATTCTGGTTTGACTTGTCTGAGGTGCAGATTGGTCCTCTGGATTTTTAAAAAAATCTTCCCATATGATTCTAATGTGAGGCCAGCACTACAAATAATCAGCTACTGTTAGAGTCATGTAACAAAACGTCCTCTTTAAACCCAGCACCTCACCTTTTAGACCTCTGGCTACTGCTTGTAGTTATTGTTGTAGTCATAGTCTCCCTCCCTCCACCCTACCCCACACACAGGGTGCTGAATTTCCCTCTACAGCCAGACTAGAATCATCCCAAAGTGGAGTTCAAGAGTTGTCCTTGGTAAAAAAGGAGAACCAGGGCAACGTGAGTCCCACCCAAACATGGTGGGAACAAGGACCACTGCCTGTCCTGCTGGTCTCCAGACTCATTTTCTTAGGTCATTTCCTCTTGTTGTTTTCAGATCCTGTCCCAGGAGACGACACACTCCTTCGTTATTCTCCCCACCCTCAGGCTGGCATTTGACAGATCTCCCAGTTGAAGCTACGAAAGTCCTGGGTGTGCGCTGTCGCCCAGCTTGGCAGCACTCAAGCGCGCTCAAGGACCGCTTAAATTAAAGCAGATTGCAGAGAAGCGGAGTGTGCGCCCCTTGGACCACTTCCCCCTCCCCAGTTGCCCCAAGATTTGTTTACTCCGAAAGCTGACACCTACTCCCGACCGCAGCTCGGCGCAGGCCCCACCCAGCAGCGCAAAGAGCGGCCCTGCGTCCGGGACCCGAGAGCTCCTCCCAGCGCCGGAACCCACTCGGCGTCTACGTCCCTAAGGGGCGGGGATCGAGGCCCCGCCCAGGCCCCGCCCAGCCCCCGGGGCCCCTCCGCAGCCTCTCCCTCGGCGGACTCCGACCCCGAGCTCCGCCCTAGTCGGTAAATTAACTCCGGTTGGGGCGGCTTTGGGCGCTGCTGCTGCGCGCTGCGGCGTGCTCGGGTGCACTTCCTCTGGTTGCGGACGCGGCGGAGTCGCGGCGCCGGGTTCCGTCCCCGTGCGCCATGAGCCCCGCGCGGCGGAGCGTCCCCGCGGTGCTGCGCGTGCTCGGGGGGCTGCCCCTGCCTCTGCCGCTGCTGCTGCTGCTGTGCGCTCCGGCCGTCCGGGGTGAGTGGAGCGGGGTGCGGGGTTGTGCGGGAGCGGTTGGGTCCCTGTCGGTGACCGTACGGAGGGGTTGCGCCCCGGGGAGGTGAGGATGTGGTCTTCTGCCTTCAAGACTCTGGGCTCCTGCGCACAGGATCCCCGGGGCGGGAAGAGGATCTCCGCGGTGCCAGACCCCAGCTGGCCTGGCTTGGGGGACAGGGGTGGAGGGTTGGGGAAATATGAGCTGACTTGACTCTCAGGAGCAGCAGACATGGGACAACTGGAAGTCTCAAGAGTGTGAATTTTCAGTCCCCCAACAAGTCTGCTTTTTAAGGGTGGGAGGCCCAGGAGCCGGCCTCTTCCATCTGTGACAGTCCACGCGTTCGCAGCACACACCACTGGTGTGTCTGGTGGTTTGTCTGGCCGTGTGCCTGGCCGTAGCACCAACTTGGACTCAGTAAATTCTAAGCCACTTTTTTTTTTTTAAGGCAGAGGGGTTTATTTGCTATCAAACTTTAGTCTTGAATTGATTGACAATATGTGAGACCTACCTAGTTCTTGGTATGCCAGTTCAGCCCTGGGCAGAAATAGAGGTTTAGCAGAAGTCATTGTCACTTCCCCATTCGAAGGAAGTCTTGGGAAAGAATATTGCTGTGAACTGAAAAGCAGTATTTCCTCAGGTTTGTTTCTCTCTCCCTAGGTGACTGCGGCTTACCCCCAGAAATGCCCAATGCCATCCCAGTTCTAGAAGGGGAAACCAGTTTCCCAGAAGGAAAAGCAATAACTTATAAATGTAATGAATCCTTTGCCAAAATTCCTGGCATGCCAGACTCCGTGATCTGTCTTTCCAACAATCAGTGGTCACAGCTCGAAACTTTCTGTGATCGTAAGTTCTTCACTTTATTTTAAAAAAGTTATGGGAATGGACGGTATCTTGTTAAGGTGACTATTATACCTCTTTGAAGTAACTGGTAATTGATAGTTTTCTAGCATTATAAAACCCCAGTGTATACTGTGTTGGATTCCACACTCCAGCTAATTGAAGGCATTACTTCCCTGCTTCTTCATTAAGAGTTCTTTTTTTTTTTTTTTTTAACAACGCACCTTCTGAACAGACTAATAGAGAAAATAAACAATAGGTACTGTTTAGGGAGTAAATTATATGTGAGTGTATTTGACAATTACCTTGAGACACACACCTAGATGATCTGTTTTCTTACATTTCATCTTGTAAAGTAGGACTTTGCAAATACAGCTCTTCAGTGGCATTTTAAATTCTCTCCCTTAACTTCCAAATCTGTTGGCTACTGTAGCCCTGTATTAGCTTTGAGATAGTCATGTGTGCCTTGATAATAGGCATGTTCTGAGAAATGTGTCTTTAGGCTTTTGTTGTTATCTAAATACCATAGTCCGTACTTACACAAAAGTAGATAGTACAATCTACTATGCACCTGAGTTATGTGGTCTAGCCTGTTTCTCCTGGGCACAGACCTGTGCAGCGTGTTAATGTACTGAATACTGTAGGTAACGTGACAATGTATTGGTGAATGTGGACATATATAAACAAAGAAAATATACAGTAAAAATGCAGTATAAAAAGTAAAAAAATGGTACCCCTGCATAGAGCAGAGCTTGCAATCCTAGAAGGTGCTCTGGGTGAGTCAGTGAGTGAGGGGGTAGTGGACTTGAAGACCTAGAAGGACATCACTGTCCCACTATTACAGATTTTATAAACACTGCCCGCTTAGGCTACACTAAATACACATGTTAGCCTAGGCCTATGGAGGGTCTGGATCATTAACATCACTCCCTTCACATCCTGTCGCAGGGTCATACAGGCATGAAGCTGTCATCTCCTGTGATACAAATGCCTTCTGCTAGAATCTCTCCCACAGGAGTTGCTTGAGACAGTTTCGTAGTTAACTTTTTTTAAGTAGAAAAAATATACTCTAAAATAGCAATAAAGAAATAGTAATACATAAACCAACGACATAGTCCCTCATCATTATCAAGTATTATGTGCTATGCATCATTGCATTTGCTGTGCTTCTTCATGACCGGCAACCCAGATGTTTGTTTCCAGCATCACTACAGACACATGCAGCACGATGTTGCATTAAGATGGCTATGACATCACTAGATGATAGCAGGTGTTTGTATTATAATCTTACGGGACCAGCAACGTATATGCAGACTGTGGTTGACTGAAACATCATTATGGGGTACATGACTGTATACAGGTAAAGATTTAAACAAAGACTTATATTCCTGCCTTTCAACAACTTGGATCAATGGAAGCACAATAAATAGACTGCTACAAATACTCTTTGAAACCATGTGTGAAATAGGCTTTAACTTTTTATTTCTGTCTACCCATGTTAGAAGGCAGCCGGATGACGTGTGCAAGGCTTTGCACACACATTGTGTTTAGAGTTTATAACCTTCCATATTCATCTCTTCACCCAATCCTTCAAACAGCTCCCAGGAGTTAAGCAGAGACCCTTATTCCCCTCTCACAGTTGAGAAAAACAGGCTCCCAGGAGGCTCCTCAAGATAGTAACTGTAGTGTAAAGGAGTCCTGGTCATGTTTGGGTCTTCTGACTATTAACCCACTGTCCCTTCTTGTGCACCGAGCCTCTTTACACTCATTTGCCTGCTGTTAACTTTGTACATCATGTACATGATTGGATCATTAGATCCTTGTCCCCAGGGATTGTTGTGAGATCAAATGAATTTATATATGTAAAATATAAGTATTCAACAAATACTAGCTATTATTGTTGTTGTCCAGAACATTAGACCAGGGCTCTGACGTATTTGTTATCTATCCCTGTGCCTCGTGCCATGGTGCTGTGTAGTTCTTCAGGATCGCAGCGGGATAACTGACATTTATAGTCTCAGTACTCTGCCAGGGAACTTAAATGGGTTATGTTTATGAAAAGTGGTGATAGTGACATTTCCATATTAAATCTGTTTCAAAGGCCTCTGGTGACTAGGAAATGAAAGTATACAGGCAAATGCCATAGTGACATTTTGTTAAATACCATATATGTGTAAAGAAGTAAAGGAAAGGGGCAATTGAAGGACCAGATAATTAAAATAAATTATAAAATAAGATGATATGACATTGAATTGCTGCTTTTGTTAATACTTTTAGGTAGCTGTGATATCCCAATCAGGCTAAATTTTGCAGTCCTCAAAAAGGATTACAGTATGCGGAATTACTTCCCAGCTGGTTCTACTGTGGAATATGAATGCCGACCTGGATACAGAAGGGACCCTTCTCTGTCGCCAAAACTAACTTGCCTTGAGAACTTAACATGGTCTGAACCAACTGAATTTTGTCAAAGTGAGTAGACTTTTTAAAAGTATTCTCACTTGGGGCTGGAGTGGTGGCTCAGCGGTTATGGCACTTGCCTGGCATGCGCGAGTATGTGAGTTCAAACCCCAGCACCACACACACAAAACAAAGTGAGGAATGAAAGCCACATGAGAAACTAAATAAAACTTGCTTCTCTCTTTCTCTCTCTCTCACTGTCCCCTCTTTCTTTAAAAAAAAAGAAAAGAAAAGAAAAGATAAAAGTATTCTCATTTATCCGGTGTTTAGGGAAAATGTGTCTTTGTTTTTTCCAAAATTCAGGGTCTATGTTATTTTTTAAAATGATTCTTAAAAGAACCATGAGAGTCATTTTTTAAAAAAGTAGGCAACGTAAATATTTATGTGATAGGAATACTTATTCACTTGCAAATTTCACACTTACTGAGTTTGAGATTACGAAACATGACTATTCTAGATTATGTCACTCTTGAAACTTATTACAAAATAAGGGTAGAATTAAAGAAGTCTAAGGATTAGATATGTCAGTGGTTCAGATGATACATTTGGCATGTATGTGCCTGATCATTTTTAAAAATTCTAGCTTTATACTTTATAAGTATATCCTTTACTAAGGTGTAATTAATAAATAAAAATTGGGGGCTGGAGCAGTGGCTCGGTGGTTATGGCGCTTGCCTGGCATGCGCAAGTACACGGGTTCAAACCCCAGCACCCACGTACACAACTAAGTGTAAGCAACGAAAGCCATGTGAAAAACTCAATAAAAATTGATCCTCTCTCTTTCTCTCTCTCTCTCTCACTGTCCTTCTCTCTTTAAAAATTAATTAATTAATTAAAATTGTATATATTCAAGGTTACAACATGATGTTTTAATATACATATGTGTTGTGAAATGACTACTATAATCAATCTAATTAACATTTTCACCACATGGCTCTCTTTTAGTATGTGTGTCTGGGTAATTTAATGGAAAAAAATTGTATTTTCTTTTAGGAAAACCATGTCCTAATCCTGGAGAACTAAGAAACGGTCGCGTCAATGTTATAACTAACTTCTTATTTGGTTCACACATAACCTTCTCGTGTGACACGGGGTAAGTTTTGTCATGCTGAAACTCTACACTTTACAAATATGGAGCAAATTAGAATTTGACATGGAGATTGTTCGATTTGTGACCATTGTTCACAATCTGGTGGCACCCAAAATAACCCCTATCCCCAATGATCTTCTTCATAACTCATTACAGTTAAATTTAGTAACAGAAGTCAAGAAAGGAAATTTTTATACCACAAACTTCTCTGAATTCTTAGATTTCAGTACATATAGAATTTAAAATAAAAATTTTAATGTGATTAGTAACAGAAACATTGAGGTATGTGGATGATACTTACAGATGTAACAATCCTTCAAGTGTGAAATATGAAACTAATTTTTAATTGACCTCAATAAGAAGTTGGCACCTGAGTTTTTCCATTCACAAACAACTTATGAAATGTCATGGGATAAAAACATTTATTCCTAGTTTGAAAATCTCCTTCTAATGTAAATCTCTTTATGGTTGTCTGTGTAGAGAAAGGAAACGTACTCATGGGGTACCGTCAGTGCCTCAAAGACAGCTGAAAATTTTAACTCAAATTCTCTTTTAATGTTTTCAAATTGAATTATGCTTGCTCTTGTGCACATACATGTTCTTTCTCCCTCTCTCCCTCCCTTCTCCCATCCATGTTCATTATAAAATAAAAATAGCAGTGTTAATTGTCTCTTATATTAAACACTAATGTTGGTTGGGTCATTAATATAAAATCTTAGAAGTACTTTGAACCCTTTAAATATAAATGCTTTCATTATTCCATGAAGCCTGTGTTGATCTTTTGGGATTCAGAAATAGAAAATGTTTAGTCATCTGTATCATTTAAAAATGCTTTTTGCCAGGCATGGTGGCACACACCTGTAATTCCAGCAGCTTAGGAGGCTGAGGCAGGAGGATTGCAAATTCAAGGCTAACCTAAGCAATTTAGTGAGACCCTATCTCACAATAGAAAATATAAATGGGCTGAGTGGTTAAACATTCCTGGGTTCAATCCATAGTACCAAAAAAATTATATATATATTTTTTCTAGACTTTTATGTTTTCCGATGTATGCCCCATGTAAATAAAGAAATGTTTTATGTATCCTACGCTTTTTTTTAACCCTTTGGATGTCATTGTTACAACTTAATTTTTTTAATTTTTATTTTTGAACAGCCATACAAATTTTTAACAAAATAATATAAAATGTGTATAGTTTCTGGATACTACATTTACCCCCAGGAGTGCCCTCCCCCAATTTCCCACCCGTATCCCTCCCTTCTCTAACCCACAATATCTCTAAAAAAGTATTAGGCTGTATGATATTACACCTTATCTGGATTTAACACATGATAATAGACCACCTTTCTGAATGGCCAGGGTCTAGTTCCAACCTCCACAGATGAGTGGAGACATTCCACCCTTGGTTCTCTGGATTAAGCTGATTTTACTCAGCATAATTTCTTCCATAGTCATCCATTTGCCTTCAAAGGCTGCAATATCATTGTTTCTAATTGCTGTGTAAAATTCCATGGTATAAATGTACCACAGTTTTTGGATCCATTCATCTAGTGAGGGACATATGGGTTGTTTCCATAGTCTAGCAATAGTAAATTGAGCTGCTATGAACATAGGTATTGCTGTGTCACTGTAATGTGCTGATTCTAAATCCCCTGGAAAGATGCCCAGGAGTGGAATAGCAGGATCGTACGGTGGGCTCATCCCTAGTTTTTTGAGGATTCTCCACGCTGCTTTCCAGAGGGGCTGTACCAGTCTGCAGCTCCACCAACAGTGTGTTAGTGTGCCTATCTCTCCACAGCCCCTCAAGCTTGATTTTTTTTCCTTCTAAACTGTCATACAGACTTTCATCAACTTTAGTTTTGACTCCCTCTGCTGGTGTAATAAATAATTTTAAGGTGATGTTTTGGAGAATATAAGAAAAGTCAAGTGTGTGAATATAACAATTTTTTTCTCCCCCTTTTGTTCTAGGTATAAATTAGTAGGTGCCACTTCTAGTTACTGCTCTCTTAAGGGCGCGACTGTTGAGTGGAGTGATCCATTGCCAGAATGTATAGGTAAATCTTTTTAGACAAATCTAAGCACTCAGGTTGTGGGGTTGGATAATCAATAGTAAATTACATTTTTCCCTTTAAGAATTGTCCACAGTGTATATTTCTAGTGCCCTCATCTTTCAATGTGTGCTTTTGCAAATTTAAAGACCTTCTGTAGTGATGTTTCTTATTTTATTAGCTGTGGGAATAAATGGTCATGCTTCTCTGAGTCTCAATATCCATAACTACAGAATGGGAATTGCAAACAAACTCAGTTTTGCATTGTGCTTGGTCATTTATTATCTAACTATTCCTTCTGAGAGTCGAGTATGATAGTAGACTTTCTCCCTACAATTTTATGGAAGAAAACACTCTTGTGTTCCCTTGGTGTCCCTGAGTGGATATGGATATGGAGATATGGGTATCAAGAAGGAAGAACAATGAACACTTTCAAGAATTATCCTTAGTCATACATCAAACAGAGGTGGGGTTTTAGCTTTGAGTGAAGCCTCGCTCTCTAAAGGATCTGTTTTGCTATCTCTGTGCCAGGATTTTCTTTTTCAGAGTCAGTTTCAGTTGACTGCTGGAATCTGCCCCATGCACTCAATCCCAGACCCCTCTCTGTATCTTAACTCCCCACATGTAATCACTAAGTCATCTTGCTTTACCTCTTCCACATACTTTGCGAACCTGTGTTTTCCCCCACCTATATCACTTCTAACATAGTTTATCATCCCTCACGTGGAATGTTGCAGTCAGAGCAATCACTAACATAGTTCACGTCCTGAGCTAGAACATAAATGGAGATCCCTGACTGGCCACACTCTTCCCCTTCCTACTCAGTGAGGGTTCTGTCTTGGAAAAAGGGTACATTTTAAGATTAAACTCAAGTTCATTTTCCTCCCTAAAGTTATCTCTGACTTCCCTGTTTTTGCCTCTAAAATCCTGCAACATTTGCTTTTTCAATCAATGGTTTGATACCTAGGTTGTACAAACCTTACTGGAATTTTTGTTTTACATGTGTCCTAAATCTAATTATTTCTATATAATTAAATATAGGATTAGCATTCATGCTCAGTAACATTTGCATTCAGAGCTCCAAATATTCCTCCCATTACTGAGCATCCCTTGTTGATAATGCTGAACTTGTGGAGGGGGCAACCAGAGGCTTGACTGTGGGGTTCCCGATAGACCAGATATGGTCTCCTGCCCACATCGTGCACGTGCAGACTCGAAAGAGAGAAATAATGAGTTTACTTACAGTCTGACCCAAAGCAAAAATAGCACAGAATTTGATACAATGAGAACAAAAGCTGAGAAGCATGCATAGCGTGTTGCAAGTCTGGTTGGTAGATATAGTTCATCTGATTCCCCAGCATGGGAGCCAGGGCAGTTTCCATTCTCAGCATGAGACAGAGCTTAGCAAGGGGAAGAAAAACCAATTCACTGTACTTAACCTGTACTTAAAAGGTACAAGTTGGGCGTTTTTCATTTTTAAAAGGGCCCTTTTACAAACTGAGAAAATGGTATGTTTTGATTTTTTAAAAATCTTACCATGTTTTACTCTTGTTATTTGTAAAAGTGTTCTTCCAGTTGTATTTTTTAAAAAGATACTGTAATTCCTTTTAAGAAATTCTCTGTCCAGAACCACCAAAAATTGACAATGGCTATCTTCAAGAGGAACATGATGTTTATGTATACAGTCAGTCTGTAACATATGCATGTGAGAAAGGATTCACCATGGTTGGAAAGAGCTCTATTTATTGTACTATAAAAGATGACCAAGGAGAATGGAGTGACCCGCCACCTCAATGCACAGGTAATCAGTTTGCAATAGCTGTATTTTTTGTTTTATTCTTACACTTAGGCCTGTATATGAGCTATAGTGATTCTGTGAACTCTCTTGGGAAATAAATGTGAAATGTTGTATATATTGCATGTTTTCACTTTTCTGTGGGACATTTTATTCATCTGATTCTCAAGGAAGTCAGTGTCTTCTATATATACATGCAAAAGGAATAATATAAAATGTAGATAAAAGCTTAAGATAGATTTAAAAAAGCTTTCTATCTTAGGTTAGAAAGAGAGGAGAGGGAGGAAAGAGAGAAGGAAGGAAGAGGGTAATAGGGGAGGAAGTGGGAGGAGAATGGGAAGGAATGAAAGCAAGATATTAAAAAAACTAATGACTGAGAAGTTTCCAAAATGGATGAAATACAGTAGGCACAGTAAAACTTACAGCTCTCTTCTCAACAACAGCAAACTAATGCAGGCCGAAAGATGATGAAACGAAAACTTTAAAATACTGTAAGAAAATTACACCTAGAGTTTTGTACCCAATGAATATGTCTTTTCAAAACTGCATGCAAAGTAAAGTTATATACAGACAAAAACTGAGGGTACTAGTTGCCAGCATACCCGACCTTACGAAAACTAAAGGAAGTTTTCAAGTAGAATGAAAACAATCCCGTGTCACACACACACAAGAAATGCGGAGCACTGGTGATGGTGGACGAATACTGACTTTATGAAACAGTAAAATACTGTGTCTTGTGGGCTTTGAATGGTTCCTAGAATATTAACCCAGAATAGAAACAAAGAAAAAGGAAGAAGGAAGTAAATTCCATGTAAAAGTTACAATGATGTAGCTGTACTGAAAAAATTGGAAAAGGGATTCATTTGCGTAGTTGGTCTGCCGTCTAATATGCATTGTAATCTCTACGGTTGCCACAAAAGAATTGCTCAATAATATGTATTTCACAAGCATAAAGGAATGAAATCCTTTAATCCTGAAGAAAACAGGAGAGGAAGAGAAACACAAATGTCAAATAGATGGTGGTGGAAACCCAAATACATGAGTAATTACATTAATTGTAATTTGAATAAGATTGCAACAAATGGTGCAGGTGTGTGACTGTCATTGAGAACCTGAAGGTAGGACAGTTCATAATAAAGGAGTCAGTTTAGGAAATCTGTAATTCACAATCTACGCATGTGTGCATTCGAAAAACAGCTTCAGTGCATATGTAGCAGGAATGTACAGGAAGGAAAATAGGCAAATCCACGATCGCATCTGGAGAATTCTACATACTATTTCAATAGCTAACAGAATGAGCAGCATTAGGAATATGGAAATGAGCTACAATTAAACAAATTTGTGTGTAAGAATATTGAATTAAGTGCACATGAGACATCTACCAAAATTGACCATATTGTAGGCTCGGAACTTCATGCATTTCAGGAGATGGAAGTTATTCAGAGCATGCTTTCTGGCCACAATAGAATTAAAATAATCATCAATACCAAAATAATTTTCAGGGAATGTAAACACTATGGTATTATATAAATCCTCTGAATCAAAAACTAGAAGAACTGACTCAGTGGAACAAAGTAATTTTTATATACAAGGGGTTTAAGATGAAAAGACCATATAGAAACATATAAAAAACTTACTCCAATAATAATATCTGTCATTATCTGAGTGCCAGCTGAATGCTGCATTCCCTACTGGGTGTTTTACTTGACTCCTCCCTTAAAGCCTCCTGCGACGTAGGTAAAGGACACACAGCATCCGAGTTCCCAGAACACGGGGCGTGAGGCGAGGCTGGCTGTGGAACTGGCTGATTCAGACTGTTGCTTCCTAGGCAAGGCTATGTGTGTGAAGTAACTTTCCCGAGTTACTTCCCGTAATCTTTACCATAATGCCGTGCGATCTACATTGGGTATTTGGTTTGGTTTTAAATTTTTATGAATTTATTTTTAAATTGACACAATAATTGTACAAACACACAGAATACAATACACCCTTTCAATGCACTGTGCAGTGATCAAATCCAAATACTTGATATCAGTCTGTTTTGTTTTTATCCTCATTTTACAGAGGAGAAAACCAAAGCTCAGAGGGATTAGAGAACTAAGGATTGGACACTTGGCATGTGGTAAAACCCACTTTTGGCACTGCCTGGACATTTCAAGCATCACGAATGTTGCCATTTTGCTAGATTTATAGTTCTAAGAATATTCTTTAATGGAAGTTTCATAATATTTGTTCACTGGCCTAAAATCTGAAGAGGAACATATATATATATATATATATATATATATATAGAGAGAGAGAGAGAGAGAGAGAGAGAGAGAGAATTGGTAACTGATACAAGAGGAAAAGGGAATTATTTTTACTCAGACCTATGAACTACTTAAAAAAGAAGTAAAATAGGTTTCCAAGCTACCTAATATGTCCTGAATGCACTGGAAAAGGAATGGTGCTATGATTGTACCCATCTGTTCAGTGATAGCATCCTCTTATTCCTTGCCAGGATGAGGGAAGGAAGACAGATCTGGAGAGAAAATGAAGAGAACTGAGAATAATGAGATCACTACTGACCCCAATTTTGGTTTCCCCTTCCCCACCCCACCCCCACAGAAAACAACTTAAGAAACTCAGTATGCCATTCACACAGATCTACTTTGTTCCCCTGTAGGTAAAATTAACATCAGAAACAGAAATGCTGTGGCATTTCAACTCCTTAACGTATGAAACCAGACCAGATTTCCCAAAAACT
>PVKS010044092.1:0-14526 GCA_004027875.1 Aplodontia rufa
AAGGCCATGTGAAAAACTAAATAAAGTTGTTTCTCTCTTTCTTTGTCTTTCTCACTGTCCCTCTCTCTCAAAAAAACAAAATTCATTGATATTTAAAATAAATGTAACAGACTACATGGAGGATGATGACTGATAGAAAGGACTGCAACACCATTCACTATTACCCAACACACTTTAACTGCACGAACTCAGAGAAGAGCTTAGAGGCTTCTTCCATTAATCATATGATATGCCAGATCTCATCATCATCATGACAAATGTCTACACAACTTTCGCTTTGTTGCAAGCTAGGAATGTGAAGAGGTTATATTAGTAATCTGAATTCCTGCTCAACTGTTCTTAACAGTTATTATTAGAAAAGGTTTTAAATAGAATATCCAGCATCATGCGGAGTATGGGTAGTAGGAGAGGGATAGAGTCCTCGGAGCTCTCTGGCTAGGACTTGAGAATTTAATTACACATCATAAAATTTGTAATTTCTTAGGACAGTAAAGGAATTATTAACTGTTAAGTATCTCACAGACTACTCAGCAAATAGTGAGGAAACTATGGGGTAAAACTGAGAAGTCTTACAAACTGGATCTTTCAATACATGTCTTCCATATGCTACAAAGTCAGGCAGGTGAACACAAGTCAATCAGCAGAAGATTCCAAAAAATTAGCTCATAGATGACAAAGATTATAATTTTTAGAAGAGAATAATAAAAATACTGCACTCCTCAGTTGGCCTGAAATCGCTTCAATTTGAAGGAAATTTACATTCTCTGGGAGATTTAAGTTGGACAAAGGAGAGGTACAAAAGCTGATAAGCAAAGTAAAAGTTATGAGTAGAATACCATATATACTTTAACTGGAAGGTAATAGTAAAGGTAAGAAAATAATGAAAGAAAAATAAGTATACAATGGAAAAGATCATCAAGATAAACATTTTAAAGGCTAATAAAAATGTTATAAATCATTACTGAGATAATTTTTAAAGTCAGTATTGTTACACATAGCTCAAGAAAATAATTTTAGATAAAGTAAAAATCTAAAAGGTAAAAGAGTAACTCCTGGGGACAGTTGCAATGTCCAGAATATATACACATCTTATACACATTTTATATTGTTTTTTTAAAATCTTGTAAGGTTGCTCAAAAATAAAAAAATTTAAAAACAGAGTACCAATCTTATGTTGATTGATTTGAACATGTAAAAATTGATATAAATATATTATCAAAATTGAATCAAGTACAAATAGCCTGTAAGTGTATGAAAAGGAAAAATGATCCCATACATCAAACTGTCAGAACCTCCTGATTGACACATTGCCTGGACTGTGTAAAGAAAAGATTATTTAATTCAAACTTAAAATTGTATTTAAAAGACAAAGAGCCGGCCATATAGCGAGTGCCTATAATCCCACATGCAACTTGGGAGGCTGAGACAGGAGAATCGGGAGTTCAAAGCCAGGTTCAGCAACTCAGCAAGGTCTTAAGCATCTTACTGAGACCCTGTCTCAAAATAAAATATAAAAAGGGCTACGGATGTAGCAGAGTGGGTAAGCACCCCTGGGCTCAATTGCTGGTACATACCCACCCCAAAATAAAGAAAGAAAAAAAAAGAAGGATGGAGGAAGAATGGGAGTGAGGGAGAAAATGGAAGAAGAAAATATTTGCAAGCCAATAGGCCCCCTGAAGAAAAATGAAAAAAATTTCTTTATAAAGTGTTAACAGATTTGATATTACACTTTAAAGAAAAATAGGAAATAGTAAATGAGTTTATTCAAAGAAAGATAAAAGTGTGACTTATTAGGAAAATGTAGTTATAAATTATGACAATAATAGAATAAAGAAAACAAAATTTTCTCAACATTACAAATTCAGAATGCATGTAACTCTTGACTCGGGAGAACATGAGTTTTCTTTTGTGCAAGATAAGCCCACCAGAGACCTTAGAGGGAATTCCTCGTAGTGGACTGCTGAGGTTTGTGAATAATTCCTGTTAATATCAGCAACAAGGCAGAGATGGTCAGTATTGTTAATGCCCTTGTTATTGATATTGCCTGCCGTTTTCTTGTAATTCTTTGGCCGACAGAAAACATAAGAAAAATAAAGCTTTTGCAGATTGAAAAGAACCAGTCCATGTGTTTCCACTTGAAAATGACAGGATTGTAAAGTAGAAAACATTTCAAAAATTGATAGAACCAGACAAGATTGCAATATTATATAAACTCAACACACATCTCCTCTGCATTCCAACAATAAAAATCTTTGATATCTGTACTAATTTCTATAGAGCACTGTAAAAAATTGATATAAACTTGCTGTCTTAAAACCACAGAAATCTGGTGGCTGGAGCAACTGGCTCAGTGGTTACAGCAATTGCCTGGCATGCACAAGGGTGTAGGTTCAAACCCAGCACCATGTACACAAGAGAGTGTCAAAGCAATGAAAGCCATGTGAAAAACTAAATAAAACTGATTTTCTTTCTCTCTCTCGATGTCCCTCCCTCTCTTAAAATAAATTAAAAAATACAGAAATTTATTCCTTTATAATATTAACAACCAGAAGCCTAAAATCAAGAAGTTAGCAACACTATCTGTTCCCTGAAGGACAGTTTTTCTTTTTTTCTTGAACTCCAGGTTCTGGAGGCTCTACATGATTCTTGGATTATGGTTATATTTTCCCATTCTTTGCCTTGGGGAATCACGTTGCCACCTTTTTTTTCCTGTCATATATCCCTGTCTGCCTCTCCAAAGATCTTTGTCCTTAGACCTATCTCTCACCAAGAAATCTAGACTACCCTTTTCATCTCCAGGTCCCTGTTTCGTTCTTTAAGACTGTTCAAAACAAGGTAAAGCCCAGTTTCTAGGGAGTCAAACCCTGACTCCCTGTCAACGCAGGACAGTGTTCGTATCTGAAAACGTACTAAAATGTGTAGTGAGAAATAGCTTAGAAGGAGACAGATGATGCGCACATTCTCAGTCTCACCGTTTTTCTGTATCCTAGTTCCCCAGTGGAGAGTTAAGGTAGTTTTCAGGAGCAGACTGGTGGGAAATTGTCAATGATGGTGGCATATGGCACGTAGAATTCTAATGGTGTCTCTCGGATGTCATTTGCCTTTGATTTTGACTCAGAGCTCAGTACAGTGACTTGCCCATCGCCATAGATTGTTGTAAGGAGGGCATACCAGGCAAGACCATCTGGTTGTTGGTAGTCACTTTCCAACCTCTCTTCCCATCCAGGCTGCCCATGTTACATTTTCAGTTGCCAGGAGAACATGTTCTTGGAAAAATGATGAAGTCATCTTTGCTTGACCCTTTATCTGTGCTTAGATGCCTAGTATGAAGAGATGGTACTGAGTTTATGGCTTGTGTGGTGTGACCATGACAGAAGAAAAGATGGAAATCCAATAGAGAAGAGAAAAGGGTTGTGACATCAATTTTGTAATTGCCCTTTCCTGATCCCTTCAGAGTGACAAAGTTAGCATGTTTGTGTCTACAGTTGTAGGTGGTATCACACATGCCTACCTGAAACTGCAGGTGGTGGCTAAATGGTCTTCCTTCTTATATGCTTTTTTATAAAATATGCAACAAAATCATCACTGAGGTCTTTCTTGTAGACATTTTCACACTGTCAGGGTGAAGAAGCATCCATTTCTAACTAGAATGAGTCACTCGGGACCTTCTCTATACTTTTGATTCTTCTCTGAATAATTAATTGACTAATGTTGATGGTGCTCGGAGTATAGGAAGAAAACTAAATCCTAAATCATGTAAGCATTAGAATTTAATTCTTTTTCTTTTCTTCTGCATAGTCTGAGAGATCTGAAATGATCCTTTGATATATATATATATATATATGTATATATATATACATATATACACACACACATATATACATATATATACATACACATATACACACACATATATACACACACACACACACACATACATACACACACACACATACACAAGACAAAATGCTCAGAGCTGTCACATTATCATACCTACCTGACAGATTTTCTTGGCAAATAACAATGTTGACAGAAACAATTGACATGTAATATCTGAAATAGAAGCCTCTCTTCAAATTATTGACTTCCAATTCTGAGAACAGCCTTCAGTAGGCCTGATAGTCACAGTCTTGCTCGCAGAGAAGTATGTGTTGAGATGCTAGGGTCCGGAGCTTTTCCTGAGGCTCGTGGCTCGTTTGGTCAGAGAAGGTGTTAAGTATCTCAAAGTTCATTCCGGACCCTCCCTGCGTTGTCCGTGCATTTGGAGTTTTCAGTGAATATAAGGAAAAAACATAGGCAAAGCAGTGCATCCCTGCAGTGGTTCCCCTGATAGGTGGTTCTTCATTACTTCTCAGTGTTCTTAAGATTCATCACGCTGTCATCCAGAAAATAGCAATGGGGTGCTGGAGTTGTTACGGTGCTTGTCTGGCACGTGCAAGTACACAGTTCAAACCCTAGCACCCACGTTCACAACTAAGTGTCAGAGCAACGAAAGCCATGTGAAAACCTCAATAGAAATTGATTGTCTCTCTCTCTCTCTGTCTCCTTGTACTTCTGTCTTATAAAAAAAAAAAAAATGGTACAGTGACTTCGATGACACCCTTGCTCCTAACCAATGATGTTTCACCCAGGAGAGAGTGAACAGATTCACAGAGAGACATAATACCAGGAATCTCTGAGGGCCACAGGATACAAGACTGGCACTTCTTGCCTAACTTACGTAGATACAATTATGATGATCAGTATGCATACAATGTCTCATTAGAAATGTTTTCAGGTATTCTTCTTTATGCATATAAATGAAAATGTATTTGCAATTTCCATCCAGCAGCTCATTTCTCAGAGTTTATGTCCTTTAAATTCTTTTGTGCAATTGTGACTAAAGACCATGTGACTAAAGACGTTGTGTTTGAGTGAAAGGAATCCATTTACTAAAAAGACAAGTTTTCTCATCCTATGAATTTTTAGGATTCTTTTTCTTGAAGACTATTCCCTAAGTGGGAAACATTGCTCAATTCTGTCAATACAGTAAAGTGATACTCATTATTAAATACAAACACTTATATATTGAGAAATACATTTCACACATGTAGGTCAAGAACCCAAAAACAGGCTTGAGAAGTTAATTTATAGTGCTATATTTAATGACCAGATCTTCTAATATATAGATATCTATGTATCTAAAGATACCTGTGTATAGGTATAGTTAGATAACATCCGTTATATACTGGTGTCATTCAGAAAGTGTGTTTCCCATTCCTGTGCTTCAGATACTCCATTAGTTACATTAGATATTAATTTCAGTTCTACCCATATCTACCCATTAGGAATTCTTCAAATTTACATGTCATCTTCAGGTGCAACTTTTCATAACTCATTTTACATGCCATAATCCAACCTTGACTCCTTAGTAAGCCCCACTCTCCTGCCTGGCTACAAGAGTCATCAGTTGCTTCTGGAATAATATTTTTTTTTCAGGCCCACATGTGTTTGGGACAAGAGGTATAATCTTGGCTCAATATCCCACTATTAGTTATGTTATTTTGCCTGTAATTTAGTTACAAGCTCATTCACTAAACAATTTATACAGGTAAGTCACAAATTGGACATAAAGTCATATCTAAGAGATGCCCTTCAGGAAAGGGGAAAGTCCTTTGGGTGAATATTGATAGGTTATTAGAAGGAAAGGTGTATCTAGGTAGTAGACAAAAATATCACTTGGCATTCACTAATTATTTAGACCAGTTCTTGTGAGTATTTGATTAATTATCTGTGAAACAACTAACAGTATACTTTTGTGCTGTTCAGAAATTTTAACTATGATTAAGTTCATAATTAATAACAGTAGTTTATACTACCTGCTTTCTAAAATCATTTCATACCTTTTATTCATAGTTCCTAACCCAAGTGTCTTTACCTTCCATGTGGACATTAGTTTTAAGTGTGTGCTTCTCTGGCAAGGTGTACACAAGTCCAAGGTCATGCAGCTAATTGGCAGTAGACGATGGACTTAACCCTGGTCTCTCAACTTCTTCAGAACACAGGAGTGCAATCAGGCATCCTGTGGATGTGGTCACCTTTCCTTTGTCTGAGAGATTCATGAAGCATTTTCTACTTATTGCACGTGTGTGATAATCAAAAATGGATCAAAGGGACAAAAGTGTGCATTTTCCTTCATTTTAAGTGAACAGGATTCATCTTCTCAGTTTAGCATTTGTCACCTCTTACATAATATTAGTTACATTTAAATGGTGCTTATTCCCCTTTCGGTGAGGAGTCAGAAGGGAGGAAAACAAAAGGCCCATGCTGAGCCTAATTTGGTGGCACTTGGCAAAACTGAATTCTGGGACAGTTTCAGTGAGAAGATATGAAATAGAATTTCAGAAGCAGTAAGTTAGCGTTCATAAAAGTAAGGTTAAAGATAAAAAGTCCAAGTGTTTATGAAGTCTTTTTAATCAGTACACAGAAGGAATTTCATGAAACGTAATGCCAGGGAATCCAGCAGAAGCAGCACTAATGAGGCCCCCCCTCATACGCTAACAGTTGGCTGGACATAGTAAGAGACCACTTCACACCCTCACCTGGCGACTAGGGGCCTTAACATTGGTCCAAATGGGACCACAGCCTGTCCCACCTGTGCAGCGGAGCCCATATAGATACAGAATCTGCTATTTTAGAACACTGGAATTCACTGTAGCCCAAGATTTATGCTTCCCTCTTCAACACAATAAGCATAACAGAACGGAAAGCTTCCACAGGACCATGTGTGAAGAGAAACAGGTGCCAATGCGCCATTATGCCTCTGAGGAGCTTTAAATCCAAGTCTTCGTAGGATGGGGAAGGACCAAGAAAGATGATGGTAATGTTGAATGCTTCTGGGCTTCTATCCATTGTAAGACCAGAGAGAATGACAGGACACACCCTTGTCTCAGCACAGTGGAGTTATGTTAGCTCATATCAGACTACCCTCCAAATAGAGATCTAGGGAATGTGTTAAAAGTTGCCTAAGAGGGGGCAGGAGCAGTGGCTGGGTGGTTAAAAAGCTTGCCTGGCAAACCCAAGGATGCAGGTTTGAACCCCAGCGCCATGTACACAATGAAATGTCAGAGCAACGATAGCCCCCTGAAAAACTAAATACAGTTGATTCTCACTTTCTCTTTCTCTCTCACTGTCCCTCTTTCTTTAAAAAAAAATTGTCTAAGTGAGGAAGTTAAGGAAACCAGGGGCTTCCTTAACAATGCTGAAGAAGGTGGAGATTGGGCAAGTTCACCTATTGGGTTCTTCATTTTCAGCAACCAGTACTTGACGGGCTCTGTTGTTCTTCTGTCTCATTGAGTAGTTTACCCCTGTCCAATCATGTCAGGGGCTGTTGTTGTTCACATGATCCTTGTATTCTAGCTGTAGATGCTTTCTTTATGCTTGAGCTTCAGAACATCAGTAGCCCCTACTAAGAGCTGTAGACTCTTCGATCTGACTGTGTCTTCAACCTTTCTAACAGAAGATAAAACAAATTTTTTCCAATGTGACACAGACAAAGGCAAGGATTCCCTTTCTTTCTAGTGTGTTTTAAAATTATCATTTTAAAATAACACAGTAGATTATATTTATCTTACATATTTTCATGTATTTCCCACTTATAATTAATTATAACACATTAAAGTGCCAATAGAAAAATATCTTAGTGCACTGTCACATGGTGAATGCCCATTATTTACCATGCCTGTGAAGAGTTGAGAAATTGCTGGTACCCAAGATGCAGTTCTTGACCCCAGTGTCACCTCCTCCTTAGTTAAAACTACTACCTATTTCTTTTTTTTTTTTTTTGCCTCCTTGTTAGTTTCATGCAAACGAAATGAATCATGAACGTGTAGTTATTTTGTGTCTGATTTCTTTGCTTGGCATTGCTTGTGCGATTCCTTTGTGTTATGATAGGTAACTATATTTCAGTTATTCCCTTGCAGTGTACTTTGAAATACACACGAATATGATATGGGTATGTCATTTTTCTATGTCAGTACTGATGGGCCCTGGAGTTTTCACTCACTTACCTTTATTGCAAATAAAGCTGCACATCTTCTTACAAACCTCTTAGGAGCATTTTGAATATGTTTTTAAGACGCATGCCCATGCAATTTTATTTTACTTTTTTTCAGAGTTTTGTTTATATATTTTATTGCTTTTACTGGGTACATGATAAGTACTTGTTCATCATTAGAAAATATTGCAGCTGCATTCAAAAGTGACTCTATAAATATGTGAAGCCACCAAAGCCATATGACTGGCTCCAATATGAGAATCTGTCAGTTTTCTTATTTTAATCACTCAGGTGGGTAAACAATGGCAGCATCTTGTGATTTTGTGTTGCAAATTCCCATGATTGCTAATGAGGATTAGCACTTTTTTTTGATACCAAGAACTGAACACAAAGGCTTGCAGAAGCAACCAGCTAATGATTGATGTAACGCATTAGAAGAGATAGTGGTTTGAGACAGGGAGAACTGCATTTGTGAGAATAGACCATATGAGAATTTGGATCTTACTTCCTTTACTTGGAATGAAATACAAATTAGAAAGTTAAGTAATTTTTCCGTTCTCTCAGGCATGCAAGTCCCTGAAAGGAAACAAATACTGCAATAGGATGCCTTAAAGTATTTGCCAATGTGCAAGTTTAAATAACCAGCTAGATAAGTTGTTAGAATTAATAAACATCATTACTGACTACAAGGGCAATGTGTACACACAAGTACATATGAATTACTTTATTAAAGAGCTGTACAATCATAGATGCATCTAAAATAACAATATGATGTGCGTTTGATTCTAATCCACATTGCCCACCCCCATCTCTTCATTCTTCTACATTTCCCCCATAAGAGCTGTAAATGTGTGTGTATACAAACACAACATTGTGAATTTCACAGCATTAAATGGTTAAGTTAATATCATTGGGCTTCTCCAGGGTGGTAAAGAGTATGCCACATTGTTGATGGTCTCCCTAGATCCCTACCTAGATCCCTCCCCATTATCAAACCTTTATCGTCCCCACCTCCTCTCTCTGTCTTCCCTCCCCCTGCCCCCTGCTTATCTATTATTCCCCTAAATTGTGTTGCTCTGGCTTTAGTAATTCTGTTACAAGAGCTTGACTACCTCTCGCCAAAGCCAGGGTCTTGTTCTAGCCTCCACAAATGAGGAAAATCATTTGTCCTTTGAGTCTCTGGGTTTTGCCAATGTCACTCAGCATGAGTTCCTCTGTTCCCATTCATTTATCCTAAAAGGTTATAACATTGTTGTTTCTACTAGCTGACTAGAATTTCTTTGTATACATATGTGTATGTGTGTGTTTACATGTGTATCTATACATATATAGGTATATCTATACATATGTGTGTACATACATATATATGTAGATATCTATACGTATAGATATCTATATGTGTATATATACGTATACATGTATATATATATACACACATACATATATACCTCAGAACTTTTGGATCCATTCATCTAGTGAGGGGCATCTGGGTTGATTCCATAATTTAGCTATTAAAATTGAGCTGCTATGAACATTGATTTTTCCTGTGTCACTATAATGTACTGATACTAACTCCTCTAGGAAAATGCAGAGGAGAGGGATAGCAGCATCATACAGTGGTTGGGTCCATTATTGTTTATACTCCTCATCTTTGCCAATCTAACTGGAGTGAGGTGAATTCTTAATGTAGTTTTGATTTGCATTTCTCTGATTACTAGTAATTTAGAAGTCTTTCTAATGTATTCATTGGCTTACTCAAGTTCTTGAGAAGTTTCTGGATAGCTCTCTGGCCTGTTTATTGATTGGATTGATTGTTTTTTTATATTAAATTTTTTGAGTTCTGAGTAGATTTTGGATATTAGTCCTGTGTCAAAGGAATCACAAGCCATGGTTAGGTCTCATTCTGTAGGTTCTCTCTTGACAGTTTTCACCAATTTCTTGGGTGAGAAAAACCTTTCTAACTTCATAGCATTCCACTCATTATTTTTTGATTTTAAATCTTTTGCTTTGGCTGTCTTATTGAGAAAGTTGTTTCCTAATCCCATATGCTGGAGTATTGTTTTAAATTTTTCTTCCAGTGGTTGGATGGTAGCTGGTTTAGTTCCTAGTTCCTTGATTCATTTTTATTTCATTGTTGTGCAATATGAGAGATAAGGATGTAATTTTAACTTCCTGCAAATGGTTGTCCAGTTGGTCCAGCATCATTTTTTTGAATAGGCTATCTCTCTTTCATGTTGTGTTTTGATGCTCTTTGTTAAATATTAGACGTTTAAAGATTGTTGGGTTTGTCTCAATGTCTTCCATTCTATTCCATTGGTCCTCATGCCTATTTTGATATCAGTACCAAGCTGTTTTTGTTACTACAGCTCTATAATATAATTTTAAATACGGCATTGTGAAACCATCTATATTGTCTCTCTTGCTTAGTAACCTTTTGGCTATTCTGGGTTTTTTGTTGTTCCAAATGATTCGAAGAATTGCTTTGTCTATATCTGTACAGAATGACATCAGTATCTTGATGGTGATTGAATTGAATCTGCATAGCACTTTCTGCAGAATTGCCATTTTAATTATATTTTGCCTAAACAAGAATATAGAACATCTTTCCATCCTTTCAGATCTTTTCTTTAACTTCTTTCTTCAATGTTCGTAAATCAATTACAATTACATACACCATAAATATGAAGTAGAAAAAGAAAAAAATCAATAGTATCAAAGATATCCTAAGCTACAACAGATTTTCAAATGTTTTGTTGATATTAAATAAAATTAAAAGAAATACCATGTTCATGGATTTTTAAAAAATTGCCACATTGAAAAGATCTCAATTATACCAGTTTTATCTGTAGATGTAACACAATGCCAATCAAAATCCCAACATGGTGTACTTTTGAGGGAGAGAGAGAGTGAAAGAAGATTTTTCAAAGTAATTCTGAAATTCATATGTAAATACAATGAATTTGTAACAGTAGCAGCCAAGACAGCCATGGGGAAGATTAGCGGAATGAAGCCATCACTCTACTGGATATGAAGACTAAGTGTGAAACTTTGGCAACTCAGACAGTTTACAAATTGCTTAATTTCCCTACAGACCAATGGTGTAATATTGGAAAATTCTGACAGATATACATGTGTGTAGACAGTTGATTTATGGCAAGCATGGCATTGCAGAGGAGTGAGGAAAGTTGGTTACTTCAGTAAACACTGGTTCAAACATATCTCCATATGGAAATCCAAGATGGAATTTGACTGCTTCACTCCATGCACAGTAGTAAATTAAAAGTGAATTAGAGACCTCAATGACATGAGAGTGTGACTTACAGATAATATTAGGAGACTGCTTTTACCTTATTGTTGATTAGAGAAATGATTGCTGAATGCTTAGCACCAGCTATGAACACAGGTTGGTGAATTAAAGTACTTTAAGTTGAAAGCTCATTCATCAGAAGATACATAAAGGGAAAAAGGTAGAATATGGAAAAAGATGTCCACAGTATATAAAACACTAGTGCATGGCACTAGAAAAATGACATACAGTCCAAAAGAAAAGAGCAAGTGACTTGTGTGATGTGTCACAAAAGGACTATTCCCATGTTTAGTCAGCACATTAAATCATGCTTATGGCACTGAACATAGTAGCACATGCCTATAATCCAGCAGCTTGGGAGGCTTAGGCAGGAGCATTTTTGTTCAAGGTTAGTAACTTAGTGAGGCCCTAAGCAACTGAGACCCTGTCTCAAGGCAAATAAAATAAAATGAAAAGTGTTGCGGCTGTGGCTCAGTGTTGGAGCATCCCTGAGTTCAATCCCTAGTACCAAAAAAAAAATTTAAAAAGTTTATCATTAGCAATCAGGGAACTAGTGACTTAAAATGACACAAAGTGACTAAAATACAAAAACTGTCACTTTCTGTTATTGGAGGAAGCCTCATGCTGTAGGTGGAATTGTACATTTCTAAAGCATTTTGTTTTTAAGAGAGGAACAGTGAGAGAAAAAGAATCAGTTTTATTTAGTTTGTCATGTGACTTACATTGTTCCAGCACTTTGTTGTGTACATGGTGTGGGATTTGAACCCACATCCCTGCGCATGTCAGGAAAGCAACATAACCACTGAGAGACTGCTCCGGCCCCTATAAGGCACTTTTGAAAGCAGTTGCAGTATTTTCTATTGATGAACAAATACATATCATGTAATCCAGTTGACATCTAAAAATACATGTGCATGTATCTTAGAAAGGCATTCAAAATGTTAATAATGTTGGCTAAGACCCTCTTCATGAGTACTGGAGATTAAGATGTGGACATGTAACTTGGAAAGACAATTTCCGAGCCACTATAATAAATAAGTAAAACTTACTGTGTGTGATACTTCTAAAATAAATTTAAGTACTGATCATAAAGTATCATATTTTTTTCATTTCACAAAACATTACCTAGCCAAAGTGGAATTCTGAACATAATGTTAATTAATTTACCATTGTATTATCAATAACAAAGTTTGTAGACATGAGCAAAAATGTTCTTTTTTTTTTTTTTAAATAAAGAGAGGGACAGTGAGAAAGAGAATCAGTTTTATTTAGCTTTTCATGTGGCTTTTGTTGCTCCAACAATTCATGACATATGTGGTAGTGGGGTGTGAACCCACATCCTTGTGCATGTCAGGCAAGCACCATAACTACTGAGCCACCCCTCCAGCCCTGCAATCATTCTTTTCACTTACTTTTGTGTTGAATTACCATTTATTTGATAATGTTTACACTTTTTTAATTCAGTTGTCTGAGTTTTGCTTCAGTTTTTAAAAGAATTCCTTTAGCAATTTTGATGTGAAAGGACTTTAAGAATATATTTATTTGGTAATTGAAAACACATATTTTATTCAATTTGATTTTACTTTATCTTAGATAAAAGATACACATAAAAGTTATGTTTTTTCCCCACTCCTTCAGTTCCACCATCTCTTCAAAATAGAGTGTTGTTGGACACTCTATTTTACTGTAATGTTAACATCAGATCTTGTAGGAATTCACCAGGTATAATTGGAATGTTACTGAAATTGGCCTCTTTGTTTCCATTATCAGTGGATGATTCAAGAATATCATCATCAAATATTCTATACAACTCTTCCTTTAGGATATATCTGAACAAAAATTGCATTAATAATAAATGAACAGTGCAAATCAGTATTTTAATTTTTATCACATTGCTAGGCACACTAATCACTGATAATGATAAATATATTAAAATTATGACATATAAGTACTAAGAAGCAAGAGTTTGTCTTATATGATCAAATATCTTACACTAATACAAGAAGTAACATCCTTTTCTAATAACAATAAATTCTTCTTAGCTGGGGGTTCCTTAAATGATAATTTTAAAAGAAGACCTAATAATAAAATTCTAATATTAATAGAATAATCAAGCATATTTGTAATGGAACTTAGAACTAAATCCTTGTCAGCCTGTACAGGTCTATCTTCTGCCTCCTTCAATGTGTCTCTTCAGATCCTTGGGTAACATTAATATGCTCTATTAATTCCTACAGGCCCTTAGGTAGTTATATTAATAATACAGCAAAGGAGATAAGTTGGTTAATGGAATTTTGAGTTATCAGTGTATCGTCTTGACATTCACCTTAACTTACAAGTCATGCAATGCCCAGAACACATTTCCATCATACAAAGAAACTATCACAAAGTATCAATAACCTCCAAAGTTATAATGATTTTCTAAATCATGCCACAGAGATTTTATTCAATGGCTAACATAAAACTATAGTCGTCCCCATGAAAAAAATAAATGAAATGCAGAGATGACTTCCATGGTAAGTGTTTAGTGTCCCTGATCCAAAATTTAGAAATCTAAAAGTCTCCAAAACTTTGGGAGCGCTGCTATGGAACCCTGAATGGAATCCTCCAGAGCTGCTCTCATGTAACTGATGGCTATCAGATGCAGATGCACTAAAAGGATTGTACAAATTACCATCAGACTATGTACAGATGCTGCATGTGAAAGTTTATTTCAGGGGCTGGAAAGGTAGCTCAGCGGTTCAAGCAAGCATTTGCCTGGCACGTGTGGGGGTGTGGTTTTGAGCCACAACATGTAGACAGTAAAGTGTTGGAGCAATGAAGACAACATGAAAAATTGTTTCATTTCTCCCTCCCTCCCTCTCTCTCTCTTGGGCTCCAAAAAGAGGAGGAAAGTTCATGTCATATTTACAGTTGCATCCTATTCCCAAAACATCTCATGTAGGTATGCAAATATCCCTAAATTCAAAGAAATCTGTAATCAGAAACTTCTGGTCACAAGATTCTGGGTGAGAGATGCTCAGCTTGTGTTTCAAGCCTCCTTCCTAGTTTTCTAATGAGAAATTTATTTGTTGAACAATCATGCAAGTTTTTAATGAAATAATATAAAATGTATACAGATTATGAAGATTAGATTTACCCCCAAGAGTGCCCCCCAATTACCCACTCTTATTCCTTCCCCCCC